>OU426980.1:35225731-35363231 GCA_911387785.2 Aelia acuminata
ATGTGATCTTACAAACTTACAAATGTTGCATGCTGCAGTATAGGCAGCTTAAGTCAAATATCCACACGTTGCTACGGAACCATCGTTTAACCAATATCTCCAAAACCTTCAGTGTCACTTTGGTAGCTCTGTCCCAACCGAATCAGTCGATTTTGAGAACACTATGGATCCATGGATACTTATAGCAACATTTAGTAGTCGTTCACTACACCTTTTCGTTCCAGTATGAAAAAGCAGGAATTAAGCAAAAATATTTGAAGGTTAATGCTTCTTTTTTATTTTTTTTTTTTAAGATCATTGCTAAGGAATCAAATACTAGTGCTTTTTTAACAAATCATTTATGAAGTTACATCATAACCTACATATCCAAAACACTTTCCCAAGACAAATTATAACACTCTAAAAAAAAAAGGGCTACCCATTGGTAGCCCTCAACTAATGCACTTCAGATAGAAGGTCCCGAGGCCATCTTCTTTTCAGACGCCTAGGAGGATTGTCTGGAATAGAGGAGGAAGCGAGACTGGAAACAAGAGGGTTCGGATGATTTGGGAGTTTATTGTGAAAGGATTGGTATCTGGATCGGGCCAAATCGGTAACATATGGAACGTTAAGGTCTTTATGGATGAGTTTATTTGTGACGAAATAAGGAGCATTAAGGATTTTACGATGGATCTTGGAATGCAAGGATTGAATTCTGGATGAATTTGATGGTTTCGTGGCCCCCCAATACTTAAGGAATATAATTTTTATTTTTTAATTTCTTATTTTATCAGAATAATATTTTTCAAGTACAACAATGTGTCTGGCTAGTCTAGAAATGAATAATAAATCCAGAAGTGTACTCATCACCAACTTATAAATGTTTGTTCGCAGAATTACACAATGCGGTGTTTAAAATTGTACCTTTTTATGTCCGGTATTCACTTTGTTAGTGTTCGAGAGATAATCTGTTTGATTTGAGTCTAAATGCACTTTAAGATTACATCTCAGAAGGAATTCCTCCACATTTCTTATGGATTCCAACAAATCCTATCCTCTCGGGAATCCTATCCTTAATCCATTTTTATTCGATGTTATGTGACCAATAAACTTTTAAAGGATTGACCTTAATATTCAGTGGGATCAAAATATTAGAAAAAATAAAGTCCCTCAAAACCGACCATAACATTCCTGATCCCCAAAAAGAATTCTAAAAGTAGTTATGAAAAAAAAAAAAAAATGTTCTCTTGTGATAACTAAAGCTCTACTTTAGTAGTGGCTCGGATGTTGGACAATCAAAATTCTAACAATAAACTCCAAATATTGGTGTATGTTGAACTCGGATACATCGGAAATCTTTCTTAAAAAATTTTTTTTTTTTTCAAGAGCTTGAATTTTTTGTAATCTGTATTTCGAATGGAATTTCGATACATTGAACAATACAATGAATATTAGAAAAAAAATCAATAAATAAAAATAAAATAATCGATTTTTATTAAGCGATTTCGATGTAGCCACGATAATCGATAGTTTTTTTTTTTTTTTTTTTTTTTTTTTTTTTTTTTTTTTTTTTTTTTTTTTGGGACTTTAAGGCTTCTACTGAAGCCCTATACTGCCCATACTAACACCCATGGCACTGGGTGATACTTCTCCTACGAAAGAAAAGCACCACCCAGGGCGGGACTCGAACCCGCAGCTCCGGCTTGGGAGTACGGCGCTCTACCACACAGCCACACCGGGCCCCATAACCGATAGTTAACTTAACATTTTTTTTTATAACTTTATCTGACGAGAAATGATCATTCATGACCGGAAACCTTAATGTAGAGACCAGGGCTCTATATATATATATATATATATATATATATATTATATATATATATATATATATTGGGTTGTTAGAAAAGTTCTTGAAGATTTTTAAAATAAAATTTACCTTTTATTTTTTCTACTAAAAATGAATCACAAAGCTGACTTCGTCTTTATTAAGGTAAGGCTCCGTAGTGTCGTTTATTGCAAACCAACATGAGTGACGATTCAATTCATTTTTGGCATATTATGCTGTTCTTTTTTAAAAAAGGGAAAAACGCAGCCCAAACTGCAAGAAAGATTCGTGCCGTATATGGCAGCGATTCAATTGCTGATAGCACGGTTCAAAAGTGGTTTTCGCGGTTCAGATCAGGAGATTTCAATTTGGAAGACCAACCCCGGGCTGGCCGGAGTTCAACTCTTGACATCGAGGATATTATGACGGTCATCGCAAAAAATCCACGATATCTGAGAAATAGCTGCGGAGTTAAGAGCCTGCAAATCGACCGTTGGAGTTGGCAAATTGGAAAGGAGTGCCACCGAGACAACGCTAGGCCTCAAGTGTCTTTAAGGACTCGGCAAAAGTTATTAAGCTTTAGATGATAGGTTTTACCTCACCCGCCGTACTCTCCGGACATTGCTCCTTCGGATTTCCATCTTTTTCGTTCCCTCGAAAATTGTCTACAAGGGAAATCCTACTCTTCAGAAGATGACGTCAAAACGGACCTTTCATTGTTCTTCAGGAGTAAGGACAGTGATTTTTGAAAAAAAGTGATAAAGGACCTTCTAAGCCGTTGGGAAAGGGTAATCGCTAACGGTGGTAACTATTTTGTAGATTGAATAAATAAATTTTAAGCTGTTCAACAATTTTAATTTTTGTCCAAATTTCTTTACGAACTTTCCGGACAACCCAATATATATCAGTGTGTGTTTGTTTGTGTCTTTATCATCAATAAAAAAGATACATGATATACGAAACAGAGTAAAAATCCAGAATTTCGGACAGGAAACCACCGTGAAGTTTTAATTATTTCCGAGGGTAGAAAAAGGTAATGGATAGTGAAAAAAACAGGGTGTAACTAATGCGCTTAAGGCACGAAAATGACCCTAAACGTAATTGGGTTCAGATGAGATTTAAAAACGTAATTATATAAACGTCGGGAAGAGAGGGGAGTGGTTTTTAATCCTTAGTCCCTTCCTAACTTACTCACCCCCTCTCTTTTTTACCACGTTTTTCCATCTTTTGATCATATTTAATTATTTTTTTTTTTTTTTACACTTTACACGTGAAATATTAAAATTAATTAATTGATGAGAGTTCATGATTTGATTTATAGGGACATTTTCTACAGGATTTTCCAGCATGTATAAGTTACGTAAAAAATAAAAAAAATTAGCAAAACATTATTGATTTTTTCATAACATGCAACAAATCAGAGACACTTTTTAAGGTAGAACGTATATATATATATATATATATATCAGTAAATCAAAAGTGTTACAAAATTTTGAATTAAAAGTAATATTAAGGGTTCATAAATTAAATGAATTGATTTGATGTTCAACAAAAAAAAAAAAAAATATATATAGATCAATAAAACCGACGCGAACAGATTAGATGCAAGGGTTTTGATTGAAATTTATCTCTGTTTGTTTGTTTAGCGTCACTTTATGCCACTCAGGCTACAGTGAGAGTCCTAAATTTTGCCGATCCAAGTTTATTTAGGATAGGGATCTTTAACGAGTACCTGGCATCGTACAGGCTCGGGACCTCCATTTTACGTCCTATCCGAGGGACGGCAGAGCCAAGGATTTTTACTCCCTTAAAAAAATCCTAGGGCCACCACGGGACGCGAACCCGCGACCTTTAGTATTGTAGTTTGCCATGCTAACCACTACACCACAGGTGACCCCGAAACTTATCTCTGTAACTGACATCAAGGGACTGGTGAGGCTTATGTTCAGGGGAACTGTTTGACGGAAATTTGTATAATGAGTAAAGCGAACATTTGTTCCATCCGAAAAATTGATACGAACCGAAAAACAGCAAGATAAAAAAAAACAATGAAAAAGCAAGAGTCTCAGGCACAGATAAATAGAATGCTTTATCTACCTTTAGGAGTTAAAATACCTTTGCCTGTTCAACCTAATTAGGAAGTCAAAATAGTAATGCTACAAAAAATGAATATAATATATGATAAGTATAAATAACTTTATCACAGAAGAAAAGATTGATCATGACCGGGACTCAAACCCATGTCCCTGCATCAACGTTGCACTGCTTTTTAAATATTGGAGTCAAACTCATGTTTACTCATTGTCGTAAACCTATGAATTCCCGTCCTACACTGTCCATTAATAACAGTCTACTAAACATCCACACCTGTTTAATAGAACCGCTACTCAAGGCTCCACCTGGACAAACGTCTTACTTAGAGGCCTCATATAAGACTAAACGACAAAAAACTGCTCGACATTTCCGGCTACTGGATAAGAGCTCTAAGCTCCCAATTAATTACGAATAGCTCATTTACATAACAACGATGAAGCCCTTTGATTAACATGGTCGAGTTTTGGAGTTCAACTATTGAATTCCAATCATATCTAGCTTTACAATAAAATAAAAAAAAATAAAAAATCCTGCGTAATTTTGTAAACCTTACTTTGTCACAAACAATATCCTCCTTACTTTCCTCCCCCCCCCCTTCCTAGCAATTGCTGGCATACGAGGTGTAAAGAACCATCCTTACACGTCGATGTTAAGGATGTTAAATCGATGTTGTGGATTTAGCACAAACTAGCATAATAAAATCCAAGCCTTTGAAAATCTTTCCCGTAAATGCTTGTAAAATCTCCCAAGCGTCTAATATATAATGTTATTGGGGTGCTAAAACTGGGTAGCTCCTAGGTCATCCCACTACACATTTCCAGGGATAGGATTCTTATGTAAAAAAAAATCAAAATATGTACATAAATATGGATGTATATTTGCAAATATATGTATTAAAACTATGAAAATATAGAGAAAAGAAACAAAAAGAAAGGAATATAAATATGGAGTGAAAATTAAAATATTTCAATAGTCCAGTATTCACTTACAAAATAAATATACATTTAAAATACTGATAAAATATATATTAAAAAAAAATGTAAACGAAATTTTTGGAAATGTAAGAACACATATTAAACTGCCTCGTCTTCACCACCAAAAACGTTGCAAATAATATTCTCTTCGGAAAATCGACAACGATTCAGTCGAAGAAAAGCTTTGTATTTGCTGAACGATTTTTCCACGTCGACTGACATGACGGGTGCGACTTTGGCAGCAAAAACAATACAGGACAAGTCTCATTTAAATGTTTAAGAGATCTGCAAACTCTGCGACTTGCCTTTTTGGCATTATACACACTAGGTACGAACTTATCACTAAGTTTATAAAGCAACTCACTCAATATAAGTATTGTCAAGGATAAGGTATCTATGTAAGAAAAGAGGGGCTTTATTGCTTTCTGCCTTTTGATTTTTCAAGACATTTTTTAATCCCGACGTTCATTCTCTGCTTTACACTTTATTTATTCTAGGCATTGATTGAATATAGGTAAAACAAGTAATAAATAATAATAATAATTTTAAAGTAAATTATTGTTCTTTTCCTAAAAGTTGTAATGTATGAACAAAAAGATGTATTTATCGACATATATGTAAAATATTTAAAAACCACAAAATATGGAAAATAAAAATAGTTTATATCATGGTAAAAATCATTTAGAATGCATGTACGAGCATTTCTAGGCCTCAGAAGAAAATATGTAAATACGTGAAAATCCCATCCCTACACATTTCAAACTTTCTTTCGTGTTATCGAATAAATCTTTATTAAAATTTTCTAATGAATAGACAATCTTTCTACAAGTACTCTTATTTTATCTTTGTTTTTTCGTTAGGGGGGTTATCTATTAATTGATCTAATAATGGAAAATGTAATTACAGGACAATGTTTGTTCCGTGACAATGTCGTCTTATCCTTGTGCTCTTTCGTGGTTAAAAAGCGCAACCAAGTTCGAACATAGAAACTGGAATCCGTCTAATAGCCATGGAAGGGATGTCAAACAACGTTGAATAGAATCTAGAAATCTAACTGGGCCTAAATGCGATGCAAATCACTTCCCTGAAGCACTCCAACTGAAGGGGCTAAAAAGGATATGCAAATTTTACCAGTAGTCCTTAAAGATCTGGAGTATATGAATTCTTTGCATATTTAGAAATGGGCAAAGGGGGGCAGACCCTAAACCTTCAGTAATTCATTTCTTTATTTCCATTTTGATTTCCATTAGTATCATGTTTGCATTGTTTAGAACAGCTTTTGTGCCGGCCTTTTTAACATTTGTCAATCACGAATAAACAATGGAAGAAAGTATTGTTATTCTCTACGAATTATACGGCTCTCAACGCACCAACGCCTACTGAAACAACAGACTTCACTACGCAATATAAATCTACTGCTAATGATGTCAAAAAAGGATGAATAATGCTCTCAACTGTAGAAACAGGATTGGATTGCTTTATATCTTGTCTTATCGAATAGGATTAATGCCATTTCAAAAACGAAAAGAATAAAATCGAGGATACTGTTGAGCTTATTCCACAATTTTAAGTAAAAATATTTAATTTATAATAGCGCAAAAAAAACAAATAATACCAAAATAAAAATGGAGACCAAAAGCTATTGTTAGGTTATAATACGTAAAGTTTAAAGTTACGACCTTCTTTGCAAAGAGCTTAAAAGATTTGTTGAATTCAATTATTCAAAACATTAAAATTATTTAATCTTTTAATAATAATTTTATCATCGCTGCCTTACATATTCAATGAT
This sequence comes from Aelia acuminata, assembly GCA_911387785.2. NCBI lineage: Eukaryota > Metazoa > Arthropoda > Insecta > Hemiptera > Pentatomidae > Aelia > Aelia acuminata. The sequence continues at coordinate 35,232,393 of OU426980.1, forward strand.
CAAGTTTTATAATCTTAATTATCCATAATATCCTCAATATCATTCCTCATTCCAATATTGGGGTGGAAAACAGGAATAGCACATCTACTGTTCGGCGTCCTTCCTACCTTCTATCATCATTATTTATGTTAAGATGTATTCGCAAAATGTAAAGGTATTCCTGGGAAGTTTAAATTATTCAATAGCACCCTAAAAGAGCAAAAGCATTTGTAGCGAATGCGAACGGATCAGCTTCTTTTAATTGATATTAATAGAATTGTAACAAACCCTCCTTATTCACAATAATAAGAAACAACTGTCCAACGGTACATAAAGTTATCAGTTCACAAAGACGTACTACATGAAGCATACGTACTACACATATATATGTTATGGGATCAGAAAATATTGGTTAAATTTATACAGACTGGTGTTATAATATATATAAATATATAATTTGTTTCGCCGGCAAAAAGCGCCTTACGCACAATATTATTAGGCGGATTATTAGGAATATTATTAGGAACTTAATGTATATAAATATATGTTTTTTTTTTTACAAAGTAGATAACCAGTCTTGTTTGGTAAATTTCGTGCTCTTTTTTCTATTTAAACTCTATAAAATATTTTCAATAACAAATCACAACCACCACGATTATTCGAAAAGATAGGGAAATAGACCTTACTTTAATAGGAAATATTTCGTAAGAAATTCGAACTAAAATCGCTGCTTATATATATATATATATATATATATATATATATATATATAAATACTTTTTATTTTTTTATTTTTGGCTACTCTTTTCCAATTTACAACATGAAGCTTGGAAGCGCATTTGTTAATTAGATCTAAGCATCTGATTTTCGGTATCAAATATCCATTCCAAAAATCCATGTATAACAGATGATTCGATTAAGATTAAGTACTCGAAAATAATTTTTTGTTACTTTATTTAATGAGATGAATGATTCGGATCAATATGTTATTCACTATCCATAGAAATTTATTTAAAAAAACAAAACTACTTTATTAGGTTCGTTTTTTCTGTTTGTTACAATTGGGACCCTTTCCTTATTTAATTTTTAATATTAATCAATATAGATTAAGATATAAGAGATCATGACTTACTTTACCTGTCAAACAGGGAGATTTATGGATCAGCGTCCATGCTCAACATCGAATTTTAATCCCAAATCATCTATTACCTACTTTAAACAAGTTTTGTAAGCCCAAGAGAATAAGGCTACCCAATAGTATGATTCAAAGCATTCTCGCTCATGTCCCTTATATAATACCCCTAATTATATTCATTACTTTAATTACGCTTTATAAGGCCTTATTATTTCATTATTTATCCCCTAAAGGCCCATACATCATGCAGATGATGTCCCACCGAAAATTCAACAATTAGATTATCCCAAGCGATTCTGATTCAACCTAATATTCATTATCTGTCCATTATCCACTAGTACCAATCCGTTGGCCAACTTCCATTCAGCATTCATTTAAAATTTCTATCAAATAGCTTTATCGAAAATAGGTTTCAAGATTAGAAGTGGCTTGGAACTCAACGAAAAGTTAGACTCATTCGAAAATATTAAAGTAACATAAAAAAAAAAAAAATCAAAACTGCCCTAGGTAATGAATTCAATGAGTGTTACTGAAACCTTCCATCAAGTAATAACGGGAGGTAATAAGGTTTGCCAGTTGCGACACGGAAGAATAATTGAAACGTCCATCAAAATGGAAAGTATCTGCTGCAAGAGGAGCAGCTTATAATAGCTTCCGGCTTCCAACAGTTTGTTTTAAATAATCGATTAAAGAAACGAACTGGAGGAGATTTGACAACCCCTTTAAGGGGCTATAGGAAAAAGAAAAAAAAAAAAAAGAAAAAAAAGGGAAAATTGAAACTCCGAAAATAACAAATTTTTAATACAATAAAATAAATGAATAAATTTAAATATCTCAACTAATAAAACATAGATGAAGGGATAACTTATCACGGTTTTCCCTAAAAATTTTGAATTTCATAAAAAATTCAACCAAAAAAGGATATTTTAAAACAATATTCGGCTAGCATAGCATTCATATATACAGCATACATCCATGCTGTTACCATCGTTAACTTACTATACTAATAATATATTAATTTACAGCTATACATACAGCAGTATTTTATTTTATTTTTTGGAAGAGGGGTAAATTAAAGTCTTATTTATTCTTGATTAAAATATGATAGGCGATAATTACATCGGCGTTGACAATAAAATAAAGTTTTAAAATATTCCTTCATATTAGAAATCATGATCTCTTATATCTTAATCTACATTGATTAATATGTAACAATAATAATAATAGCTTTATTGGCTTTTAAAATACATTCATTTAGCCTGGAATTCCAGCACAATTAGTGTTAGTAAAGCTTTCAATTTTTTTCCCTAATACCATTAATGTTAGTAAGTACAAGTATATTTACATATACACAGGAAAGGATCCAACTTGAAGCAAACAGGAGAACATGCCTAATAAAGTTGTTCATCATAAAAAATAATTCATATGAACATGAGGAAATTATTACAATAACAGATAAATATTATCAGTTTTAAGAAAAGTAAGATATAGCATTTTTAAACAAAGAAAATAATGATTAAAATTATTTTCGTCAGATTTTTTTTTGTTTTTTAAAAATAAATTTCTACGGATAGAAAAATAACACATTGATACAAATCATTTATCTCATAAAAAAAAAAACAATAAAAAAAATATTTCCGATTAATTAACCTTTATCGATTCATCTATAACGAAATGGATATTTGAGAAGAAAAATAAGATTGTTAGATATAATTAGCTAATGCCTAGTTCCGAGCTTCATGTATTGAATTAGAAAAGAGTAGCCAAAAATAGGCATATGCGGAGAAGGTTGGTTAAGGCTGCTGTGGATTTATAGGTGTAAAAGAATAATATAAATATATATATATATATACTCGCAGCGATTTTAGTTCAAATTTCTTACCAAATATTCTTTATTAAGGTAAGGTCTATTTCCCTATCTTTTCAAATAATCGTGATTTTTTATTGAAAATATTTTATAGAGTTGAAATAAAAAAGGAGCGCGAAATTCACAACAAGACTGCTTATCTAATTTGTAAAAAAAACAAAAAAATAAATTAAGTGCCTAATAATATTGTACGTAAGGCGCTTTTTGCAGGCGAAACAAATTCAGTCATAAAATACCTAATGATAACACCAGGCCATATAAATTTAACCAATATTTTCTGATCCCATAACAATTTATTCTTGATGATTCAAATTTCAAAGAATTTGCATAAATGTGAGAAAAAATAACTAACTCTCTTCTTTTTTTCCTGGATTTTCTCTTCTATTACTTAAGCAAACCCGAGCTGAGTAGCTCCTACTTAAAATGATGAGACAAGGCTGATAAAGTTTCCAACTCTATTAAAGCAGTTAAACTTAGTTACTTTATGAAGTGTGCACTTTTCTCTCTTGTTGACTTAGCGGCTTAAGTACTACAGGATGTCATTAGGTAAGCTCCCCTTCATTACTTATTCCGATCTTGGCTTTGGATTTGTTGTTTTTGTTGCGGTATTGATATGCAAATTTTAGGAAGTGTGAACGAGTATCCTGTGGTTGCGTCTATTTTCAAAGAATATAAATCTTCAGAAAGTAAACAGATATATATCTTCCATAATTATTCGTTTATACAGAACAATAGAACAGGAAATAACTTAAGCAGAGGCATATTAACTGATTTATTGATCAGTACTGATCCCATCGAATCATGTTTAAGACTTCAATTTCGTTTAATGTAAAACCACCAGTAAGAGATAGGGGAAAGTGTCCTATTATGGGATACTTTTTTTTTAATATTTAATTGGTTGGCTCTAAATTGCTTATACGATTCAAAAAATGTTGTACATTGAGCAGTTTTGAAATTTGTAATCATGGTTAATGTGAAATAAGTAAAATTTGTACCTTTTGAAAATAGGCTCTTAATGTATTCCATATTAAGGACCATGATATAAAATGAAATATATAAAGGAAAATTTTTTTTATCATACAGAATATATTCAAAAAAATAAATATTGTAAATAAATACATTTTTATTATGTTACAAAAAAAAAAAATCTTTTTGATCATTTTCAAATAATATTCAAAGAATCAAAATTTGTCAAGATCTTTCCACAGTAGGAACATTGAACTTAAGTTTCTTCATTGTCTAAATCATTATCACAAAAAATACACGTTTCTAAAAACTCAGTGTTAAAAGTAATATTTCATTACAATCATTGTAATGTATTTATAACTTTTTTTTATTTCAGTGATAAAAAGGTGCCTCAATATGGGATATCCAATAATAGGAAGTAATGGGTATCCCATAGTAGGGGATGTGGCTTCTTTTTTTTTTTTTTAGAGGTCAGTGTGCTTCAGTTAGTAATATAAAAAAGAAAGCAGTTTGCAAATATTGTAATGAATTGTTTAACATTTAAGATATTACAATGATTAAGGGAATTCGATTTATCTTGCGGCCTGAAAAAGCAGGTCTCAATAATCATGAAAAATGTTTTTTAATACTAAAGCAATTCACTGAAAATAATCCAACAGCATGATAATGTATAAAAATGTGAGAAGGTTATTAGACAATGTGGCCTTAATCTTCAATTTTATAAAATAAAAGCGATGTTGCAGTACAAAATATATCTAGAAACCACATATCCCATATTACGCAACCAACCCATAATAGGGCACTTTCCTCTAAGTTTTCTTTTAAGAATACAATTAATTTGGGGGTAAACTTATGTGAGTGTAGGTATCTTAGTACTAAATAATTAAGCATTTAATATCTAAAGGCACAAAAGCAAGGAAAGAAAACGGCGATAAAAGTTTCGTTAAAAGCTCATTCGTCTTCGGAAACGCATCGGTGGAATACACAGTTAAATAAAAGGTTTGGTTGTTAGGACAGAATTTATCGGACAGATTCTCTATATTGTGTTCGCCGATAAAAGTTTCGACTTTTTCTCAAGTGCCTTCATCAGCGCTTGTTAGGGGGGAACGATCCAGTTCTGGGCAGTCACCGATGTGACACGACGATAAATGTGTCCAGGAGGGCGAAGGAGGTGAACTTAAAGAAGTAGACTTGAGAAAAATAAAGCAAATAAATACAACAGGCATAGTGTATCTATTGCTTCTTCTTTTCTTTTTTTAAATTAAGGACAAAGAAAGCCACTGTATAGCAATAATAATTAAAAATCAATAAAAATCAATTTTAATTATTCAAATTTCATAAAAGTGGGTTAGAATATTGGTGATAGATCCAATTTAAGGTGCAAAAATCTGATAGGGAATAGGGAAAATAATTTTCAAATAATATATATTTTTTTAAAAATTAATACTTGCTTTTCACGTTATTGTGCCTCAAGACTCGAATTTGAAAACCTCTCTTGTCAAAATGTAAATGTTATTATCATCTTTAAGTTATCGCAATGTTTTCTGTGATTAAAAAGCAAATATCAGTTTCAGCTACTCATTTAAAAATATTAAATTAAATTAAAGTTTTTGTCTTAGATGAAGACAGCCTTAAGGATTAGTTATTGGTTTCTCGGGATTAATTTCCCCTACCAAAAAATAAATATAAAAAATAAAAAAGACTGAATCAGGGGCTTTATCTATCATTTATAACCTAATCTAATTGGAATTTCAGGATATTCTTCTAAAAACGCCAAACATAAGTTTGGCAGTATCACAAAAGTCATTTTTCTGGAGTACATCGGATTTAAGGTTAACTAGATAGATAGATAATCATGTTTTATTATCTAGTAAAGTTATACCAAATAATATCTTAAAATAAGAACACACTATGAAAATGTTTAATACCGTCAGCCAGGAGTTGCCTCTCTCTATAAACATCTTAGGTTAGAATAAAATAAGAGAATAAAACAAATTTACAAACTCTGAATAAAAAGTAAAAACCTTCAAAATAAACATAGAAAAGATACTTTAATACACTTTACAGATCTTAGTCTATTATGAATCTAAAATTTAATTAAAATTAAATCCTGAAATTAAAAATTTTCTGTAGCTTAAAACCCATTTCATAAACCAATATAGCCTGTGCCGATCCTTTCCATTAAAAACTCAAAAATTTGTAGTTTACTTAGCTGATTAGAGCCAGAATATTTATTTATATAAGAATAGAAGATACGGCATCTGGCCGCTATATAATATTTATCTTCGTCCTAATTTAAATTACACATGGAGTATGTATAAACAATGCCCTCCAATCAAGGTTTACAATTGAAGTTGTACAATTCACCTCTTGTTTTAAATATTTTTTGAATTAGATCCATTTTATGTTCATTATTAATGTAACTGACTTTAAAATCTAATTGTTTGTACAGCAAATGATATTCAGCCGCTGAGACCGATACCATCAACTCTTTTCTAAAGAATTCTTTGGCTTTACCTATTATGTTATACATTTGGTCACGCCAAAGTTCCACTGATACAAAAGCATTATCTAAACTGCATTCTAACATATTTGCCATTCCTTAAACCAAAAATTACAATCTGATTTCATACATTTCAGAGCCATTACATTACGGTTTACTAAGAACAAGGAGAAGATATGCCGTTGACAGAAACGAGTGGGCAAGGATTGTATCGGAGGCCAAGGTCCTATAAGAGCTGTAGAGCCATTTTAATAATAATAATAATAATAAGAACATAAGGAGCATTCAGGATTTTGCAAAGGATTTGATTCGAGAGGATATTATGGTATTGTAGCACCAAATCTCGATCATATAATAAATAAAATCATCCACAATGTTCCATAAATCGCCGATTTGTCCCTATCTAGGTAGCAGTCTTTTCTTAATGAGCTCCCGAACCATTCAAAACCCACTTCTTTTTCTAATATCGCTTCAGGTAATCCTCAAATGCGTCTGAAAAGAAGATGGTGTCGGTACCTTATAAATAGATATTTTAGGTGTATTACAATCACATATAAGGGATATATAATTACACATCAGTAAATTTCAATTTAAAAAAAAAAAAGTTCAACGTTTTTGGATAAGCCATTAATTAATTGTATTACTGTATTTACATCCTATTAATGATGGACCCCTTACCGAACAGTTTTCTTCTTTACTTTAAATTCGGTATGGGGTTCGTCACAATCTAAACCCATCTTAAGATACACTACTGTTGTTTCTTAAACTTGGATTCGTTCATTCAAACTTTTAGCAGAGTCTGTAATTGGTATAGAAGTATTGATTTAGACAGGCAAACATAGTCTTTACATAACGAAGTTCAATAAGCGAAGATGGTATAACTTATTCATAATTATGCGTAACTTGTTTTGCTAACATAAATATAATTATTTTTTTACAACCGTAAATGGCGAATCAATTAAATAAAGTCTTAATTCAGTTCTCCAGTATATTTATATATGTACTTTATTTTATAATTTTTTAAAAATAATTATTTTAAGTTAAAAAGGTTTATCCACCAGCACGCCTAAAACTATTCATTCCTGGCAAAGCGAGTTGGATCAACTTTTACTTTTTTGTTTCACGATTATGAAACTCAAGACTGCTATTAAGCTCAATTTTTTCTTTGCTCATCGGCCGCTATCAAGGATTTTAATTACGGAGAGTAAATCACTTCGTATTTATACCACATTCCTCACGGGTCACTTTCAAAACGGTTGGCCAGATTTACGGCTGTGGAAGAAGCGAATAGCCGGGTAATTGATAATATTTCACCGCGGATATTACCGTCTTAGGGATACCGTCCGAAGACGTAGGGGAGAAAAAGAAGAGAAAAAAAATAAAAGATGAAAAAGAAAAACACAGCCACGGTTTGAATTAGAAACACTTTGTATTCTTCTCAGGGGAATAATTCCCGGCTACGTGTGTGAGATGTGATCGGTGCTAAGAACGAAACCCGTTTCCCAAATTGGACGGTAGGTTTTCTGTTCCCGTTTCATGTGTCTTCTTATACCTTCCAGTTCTTCCCCAGGAGGGCTAAGGTTTTCGGCAGACTTTTTTTTCCGGAAGAGGTTTTGCAGCAAGACTTGGTAGGCGAGATCGGCGCATGGGCAATCATTATCTGTCAAGGATAGATATTATTTACCATGTTCGTCGCGATCTATACGCACCTTTAACGGATCCGTGAAGAAACCCAGGAGTAATCCGGTTACCTCTACTAATCTACTTTTATAATCAATTAGGACTTAACTATCGAAGAATTGCTCTCTTCGGAAGATTATTTTGTCAAAAATTTATAATAATCATCGGGGAAAGTATGTGAAATTAGGCATCTTATGTTCATTGACATGGGAGCGGGGTAGCTCATTGGTAAGGCATTGAGCTGTTTCGCTGCCGACTTCGAATTTGGCTTGGCAGGGTATCTTCAATATTCTGCCACTGATCGTCTCGTGTGCCAAGAGACCCTCCTGGGGCAAACTCCTGGTGCTGCCTCTTTAAATTGGGTGCCCTTGATTGAAAAATTATGGGGAAAAACCTAAGGGTTGATCGTGATCACGGTCAAATCACCTACTTGGACGACCGCTGACCAAGAAAGAGTATTTCCTTACACAGTACTGGACCCAAGACCCTTCATGGGTTGCAGTAGTTTTTTTTTTGTTCATTGATTCCGGGAAAAGCCATATTAACAATAAATTAGATTCCTATGTGTGTGGTGGCGATATTATAAAAACGACTTCATCCATAGCTGTTCTGACAGGAATTTTCAAATAAATCAAAAATTGTAAAAGAGTTTTGTTTTTTATTTAAATTTTCCCTGAATACTAACACTCAGTAGGCGTTATTAGTATATGTGTACTATAATATAAACATGATGGCGGACAGCCGTCGATATGCAAGTAACAAACAAGAAATGTATAAAAATTTTGGGATTCACAGGTCAATTACTATTTAAGCGTAGGAAATATAGCAAGATCAGATCGGATTTGAATATTAATCTTGATATTTTAAAGGGATTCATAACTTTTTAATAAGGAGAATGGAGGCGGTTTCTACATGGGGAATGAGTGTTTAAGTCTAAGTGTTCATTTGAAATGGATCTATTGATTTTATTAATTAAGTTGTAATCAGTCTGTGAACAATTAGTTAACACGTAAAGTACATTCCCTCCTTAACAGCCGATTTTCACATGAAAAGGCCGAACACTTCAATTTAGTCGATTTTAATTGAACATTTTAATGAGATTATTGCAGAAAATGCTGCTAACAGATGAAATTCTGTTGTTTTTTAGAATCGGCCTCCGAGGTCCGATTTTCGATTAGGAATGGCGTAAATCCTGTATCGGCCTGTCCTGCGCCTATTATGTCTAGTTCTAATCCTTACCAAGAGATAATACCCTTGAGACGCTCATTTAATTCCCTTTTAATCAAAAGATAACGCTTTCGTCAAAGCATTCCCATCGGACCTCGACGCCCGTACCTTCTGTGGCTCATCCCAGCAGTCGGACCCCGGGGACCGATACCGTTCAGGGTACCCCTAAAATACGCCGCTGCACCTAACGTGTTAAATCGAATATCTCATTACTGATAAGATCTATTCAATTGTGATCAGAATCAATTGTGGTTGTGATCAGAAGCTACTATTTTGATATTTCTGGCGAAATTTCACCGCTAGATAATAAAAACCTGATTTTATACAAATACTGTTCAAACTTTAAAGCTCGTGCCCTGAATTGTAAAGAAATTTGACTTAGGAACTACTTCAATAGGATTATAGATATTTAAAAGAATTAGATAGGAACAGAGTAACAAATTGAGTAAGTTATGGATAAAATAAAAGACAATCGTGGTAGGTATAGTATTATGAAACAAATCTTGAAAAAAAAAATGGCCTATATTTTCATTTATAAAATATTCTGATTATTGATAGATTTTTTCAAGGCCCTCAAGAAGTTGCGCATTAAAACCTATATTTATTACAAGACAGATTCTTGAAGACGTTGAACTTTATAAGTAGAAAGGCCATTGAGAAATCACTTGAACCCCATAAATTCACTCAAAGTACCTAGATCTTAGTGGCAGTGAATGCCATAAGTTAATAGGCATATGGGCCTTAAGGGTGTCATAAATGTGATTTGACCAATTGAGTTTCCCATTGATTCAACGCATAAATACGTCAGTGACACTTAAAAGTCAAATTCGTCAGAGAATTTTATAGTCACTCCTATAGTTTTTTTAATTTTCTTATACTGTGATAATTGATTTTCATTAACCATTTTATTCATTTTTGATTTATTTATTTATTCTTCCTTCTGCATTGGCCCCCATTTTCTTACGCCCATTTTCAAGACATCCTCCACCAGTTTCTGGTGAGCGATGATAGAAACAGACATCAAAAACAGTAGCGAGACATCAGAAGTTCACTACAAAACGGACAACATAAATGAATGGAATTAATAATATATTAAATTAAGAGGTGAGAGATAGTCAACTGTTATTTTTTACGATAGGTGTAATGATAATCAGGATATTCAGTTTGAATTTTTTTTTTTTTTTTGAACGCCAACGTTTCGATCCAACTTGTGGATTTCATCAGGGCTTCTAAGTCCAGGTAGATACTAAGACTCATTGGAACTATATTAATAGATTATATCTATATTAATAATTAAATTAATATTCATATTATTAGCATCTCACACTCTCCATTGAGACTATTCCGGAAAGCAGTTGCAGTTTCGACCTCAGAGTATACAGTCTAAATTATTATTCATTTTACGCTTATGTTTGTTAGTTTATTTTTTATTTTTCTACTGATCAATATCCCATCTCCATTATTTATTCCGTTACCACTGAAAACAATTATAAATGTAACACCATCTGTTAGTTCTAGTGTATGTTATTACCAAGAAATTAGGATTAGGATCACATTATGTGACGATCAACAGCGAAGGTTGTTACGCCCTATAGTCCGGGAGCCGAGAGCTAATGAGAGCAGTACTCATTTCTGTGAACGTGTGCCACCTCAGATCGGTTGCCATCAAATTTTATAGGCAAACGAATTTGAAATTTCCGAACTTTTTACAGTTTTTTGCTCATGACTGGGAAACAATTTATCGGAGAGAAAATTTGGTTCTATTTAAAATAAAGGGGCATATGATTTTGCGTTGACAGGCTTACTAAAAGTTAAAATCGGTTCAGTCGTTTCGCCAAAACCTTAAAAAAAAAATTAATTACCTTCATGTTCCGAAATTTGAATAGGGCTACTCCAAATAATAAATGTTATCTATAATAGTTGTAGAATATAAAATTCTGTGTAAAACGAGCTCCTTAATTTTAAAATTAGCCAACATCTATGGGGACAAAGTAATTCTACTTGAACGTATTTAGCGTTTAGTTCGCGAACTTTTTTTTTTTTTTTTTCAATTTCTCTCATATAAATTGTCAAATACCGATCAAAAATTATTGCTTTCTCTTTAAAACAAAAGGGTATACTATTTCAAATAGAATGATATATTTGATATCAATAATCTGTAATTTTTACGATTTTGGAGGAAAACCGTGTTCCAACGTTTTCGGATACATTTCTTCATTTTTTTTTTTTTTTTTTGTAGAAATAAAATATGTTATAAAACTCTCTCTCTCACCTTCATATATATATATATATATATATATATATATATATATATATATATATATATATATATATACATTTTTCCTTTTTCTTTTCTTAATGGCCACCATGTTGGATATTCTCCTTTGGACTTTTCAAGGAGCGATATAGGTCTATTTTCGATTTGGAACCAGCTGGGTGGACCCCATGCTTGTCCCCATAATTTTTTTTTTGTCTATTAGATTTTTTATTTTTAAATTATTGTATTTATGTTTTTTTTTTCTTGTTTTTTTTTAAACCCCTGCTCCAGGGTTGGCGTTCAGAGGGTCACCATTCCTTCCTAATCACCAATGGCACTGGTAGGTATTTATAGTGAAAAAGAAAAGACACCTCTAAGGATGAAACAGAAAAAATAATTTGAGGAAGTTGTAATACCAAATCAGAATAACAATATAAGAGGTTTATTGCTCCTTTTAACATAGTCGATGGGTAGTATGGTGACTACCCATAAGTATTACCACCCGACCACCCATAATCACTTTCAATACTTCTAAACTTTTAGGCGAACCCATCTCCTGCTAATTCCTCCCTTAATAATATATTCCTAAATAATTATTATTTAAGGAGGGGGAAAATTTGCATCGGTAGCATTACTGATACAGACGCTGCGTTTGATCTTTGTGATGAGACGGAATTTGTACGTCTTCCAAGCTCGCCTTTAAGGAAGGACCCTCTGATCGATAACTGTTTGAACGCTTCTACCTATATAATTAAAACTGAGGAATTCTCATCAGGAATCCAAAGAGGGGGGTTGGGAGTGTAAATTTCTCCCCGGATCCTAGGAGAAATGAGAGGGGGTGTAAAAGGGGTGACGTTCGAGCATCTAATACCGAAGTCATTTCTTTCCAGGCAGAAACAAGGAAATCGTAAGTCGAACGACTAGAGAATCAATACGGGGAAACTACAAACATATAGAAACTATATTTTACCCTTATCAAAAATTGAGTTCACCGAAAGTTGTTTCAAATTAAAAATTTTCAATTATATCATTGAGTGATAATGATCTTCGGAATTCTGTTCCGAACCGAATAAATGTAAGATTTTATTTAATGTTATTTAATATTTTTTGTTATAAAATTTTATTTATTTAAACATAAATCAATAGTATACGTTTAAGTTTGTAGTTATGTTTATATTAAGCAGTAAGGACAAGCCCGTCTTCATACCAAGGGCCTCCTATTGTAAACAATATTATATAATATTATTATATAAATAAACTACTATATGTATAGTAGTATTAGCCTGACTGGAGCTCTGTACGGACGCTCCATCACTGCACTTACCAGAGGGACATTAAGTTATTTTAGTTTATCTTCTGTTAATATATGTGTTTTAATTTCTTCATTTTCATTTATTTTGTTGCTTTTATTTCGTTTGTATTTAATTCTATTGCCTAGTCAAAGTTATTTTTTAAATTTTTATTACAGGGTTGTTATTTTATTTTTTTTAATTTTTATTTCTTAAATATAATATTTGTTCACTGATTATAATTTATTTCATGATAAAATACAGTCCACTGAAGTTTGAATACCAAACAAACTCCATTAATATTGTCTTAGTTCATATTCTAACATTATAGTCGACGTTTCCTACCCCAGTCTCAGGACACATCACATAACGTTCTTTCTTAATTTTGATGTTGAAAAATCTTTCTTAGATTAAATTTTAATTGATATTTACATTTTTCAGTGATTTTCGCTCTTCAACATATTTTTCATTCTTTAGTCTTTTGTTCGTTATTTAAATTCTTCTCTGAAGGTTTGTTCTTATATCTTTGAGTGATGATCTACGAATGCCATTATTATTTTCTTTGTTCATATCCTTACGTTACAATTGACGTTTGGAAATACTTTACTTATATATATATATATATATATATATATATATATATATATATATATATATATATATATATATATATAGGGTAAACCATACAGTTATTGGCACTCAGTATAGTTAAAGGCACCCCAACATTAACTTAAAGAAATAGGTAAGCCCTAATTTTATTACAAGATATACATGAATCTAATGTTTGAAGGGTCCTCTAAGTCATTTATGAAGTAAGACTTAAACAAACTAACTAACCATAGGGAAGATTTCACAATTAAATCCACAGGGTGCCAATAACTAGATTTGGAACTTTTAACAATAAATATTGTCATATTGTAAAACTGTTGAACTTTTGACCCAAAAAAACCTCTTGATTCTAGATGATAGTCGATGAGGATAGATAATGAGGAGCTATAGGAAGTTTTTATTTGATCCCTATATAAAAAGTATTTTTTCTTTCATTTAACCACAAAAATGTAGTCTTAAGGGTGCCAATATATATATATATATATATATATATATATAAAATCATGAGCGGAAACCGAGTTTATTAATGATGAAATAAATTACGAAAGCACGTATGCTCTACATCCTCGGTGTCATAAATTCCTGCTGCCCAATAAATTCAGTGTAATGACTTTCCAGCTACTGGAAAAGGTTAATCGGTCGGATCAAGTATTAATGGACTAACATTTCTGCTTAGAAACATATGATAAACCTAGATTATTTTCTATAGGTATGTATTCCTTGATAAATTAGGATGATCCAGCAAACCATCTTAACGCAATTAATAAAAATTAAACAGAAAAAAAAAATAGTTTTTTCAGTGAAAAGATTGAAATGAAAAGATATTCCAATTATTTACACAAAAATACATAAATACATTTTTTTTGGGGTGATTAATATTATGAAATGAAAAATATATAAATAATATGGTAACATATTTATAAATTTGCTGAAGAGTTATTACCAATCCAAAACTAATTCTAAAAGTGTGTCAGACTCCATCGAAAGCTTCCTCTATTTCAAGGATAATACTCTCTGGTACGTTTCTGTCTATAGTCTCACCCGAGTGGAGAAATATACGTAAACAGGATCTAATTTATTTTTACTCATATATATATATATATATATATATATATATATATATATATATATATATATATATATATATATATACATATGTATGTAAATTTAATACAAACAGGATAGAGAATTTTTAAAATAAAAATGCAACACGATAAAACTGGTTTGCTCATCTTGAACAAGTAAATAAAAAAAATCTGGCATGGGGTGAAAATCACAACATTCACTTCACTTCAGTAAAAAAAAAAAAAAAAAAAAAAAAAAAAAAGAAACTTAATGAATGCTACCGTTAATAGAAATAAAAATGTTATTATAAAATGCAATTTTTAAAGTGCACCACTTACTTCTGATGAGTCTCGACAAAAATAATTTTTAAAAGGTTTCATCTTTTTTTTTTTTTTTTTTTCCATTATGAAATCATAGGAAGTTCCATTAGGGTTCCATAGAAACATTTATTCTCTATTTTAAATAACGAAAAAACGTATGTTATTGACTTATTATGAATCGTTAGTTTTTCATGAATTCCATGTGATAATAGTATGTTACAGGCTATCTATAATTTTTCCATAATTTTAATATTACCAACAGTTTATTATACATCCATATTCTAACTCTTTTTTCTGGAAATTTCTATCAACCTATGAAAATATTTTTCCTTCACTAAGCTAATGAATTTCTTTTAGGTTTTTTAGTTTCTTCATTTCCCATAATTTATTGTTAGTGCGAACAACAAGGGACATTTTTATTTTTTATTTTACAATTTAAGACTAACAAAACTAAAATCACTTTAGAAGTGGAAATACTGAAAACTTTTAATGTTCTTCAGAAAATTTCAAAACAATAATACTGTAGGTCATTAATGAAAATTAAATTTTACATACATAGGAAATGGGAATAATTAAAATCTGTAATCCGATTTTTTTTTTAAATTGTTGCAAAATGGCAATTATATCAAAGTCGATTTTTCCCATAAATATTTTGTTATGTTTAATTTCATTTTTTGAGTTTTTATCGATAGTGCAGTCCATCACATGGAGTTTTCATTTAACTCGAAAAATTTCATTATAAACATTTTTTAGCTAAGTTCTTCTAACTTCTAAAGTGTTTAGGCAAATTATATTGAATAATCCTAAGAATTATACTATCATAGGATTATAATCATATCGCCGAAGCGGCCAAGTTCAGATACCAATCCTTTCACAATAAACTCCCTACTCATCCCAACCCTCTCGTTTCCATCCTAGTTTCCGCCTCAATTTCCACACCCTCAACCCACCGAGGCGTCTGAAAAGAAGATGGCCTCGGGTACCGATGAGTAGTCTCTCTACAAGATTATTCATGTCATTTTTATTTTATTTTTTTTTTTTTTTAATCTTTGTATTCATATTTAATAATAATAATAATATTTATTTGTTCTCTGGGGGTTTCCCCCATACCTATAGAGTGCGTACATAATATATAACATAAAAATATAAAAAATTAGAGTTCACAATTTTAGTTTCTTCTCATGCCCTTTTCTATCTATCTATCTGTGCTTAACAATTACATGTCCGTATATCGACATGAGAAAACTATAAAATAACAACATTAAATTATATTAATAGCACTTAAAATACAATATCCCGTCAGTATTAAACTAAACATCGCTAATTAAAAACCAAACCAGAAGAAACACCGATTGCAAAAAAAAAAAAAAAAACATGCTAGAAGAAATAAAGTTAAAATCAAATGACAGGATCCACATTGCTCAACCTTCATCTATTATAAATTTTCTTAAGTTCAAGCATCGTACTGTGAACTGCACCAGTGCATTAATTGTGGAATCGTAGTGAACTTTAATTTTTCGAAAAACTGTTGGGTTGACATGTTACAGAAATCTGGTAGGAAGTGGTTCCTGTATGCTGAGTATAGAGTAGAGATGGTGGATAGTTTCATTTTCTTTCCTATCACAGATGGTACAAGATTCTGATGGATTTAACTGATGAGTGGAAGCTCGGGTAGATAGTTTAATAAATTTTATGTTAGCTGTACGGATTTGGATGAGGAGTTTAATGTGCAAAAATGGCTGGTTTATTTGGAGATTTATGGAGATGTATTCACGTTTACTAGATGTATTATTTTATACAGTTGTAAATATCAATAAATACTTAAAAAAAAAAAAATCATTTTTCACCCGGTTTACAGACTTTTTTTTATTTTCGCTTAAAGAATGGAATAAATTCAATTTATTTAATTTGTTTTTAATTTGATTTTTGGGAAGGCTAAAAGATACTTAACAGGCAAAGTTGAAAAAGCAAAGAGCCAATGATAATTATGTAAAAAATACAATCATATGAATATTTTTTTGTTTCCTGAACAATGTCCAAATTTTGATTACCACATTGTGCATCTTCACGCCCCATATGATATTATACCCTTATTTAAGCGTTTTTTTTTTCTTCTTTAATATATAATATAACCACTAAGTTATACAAATAGCTGGAGGCGTTGTTGACCATGTTTTTTTTTTTCTTTTTAATGTTTCTTTATTTTATTTTCACTGAATATGATATCGTATGCATGTAAGGTTTTGGTAAAACTGTACGTAAGAACTGACAGGTAGCCTGCCGGTAAGAAGGAAGCCCCTGCGCTACGGTTGCGGTTGAAGACCTTTTCTTCTGTGAGCGTGGTCAATCCTTTGAGACCGACCTCCGCCCGCTGTGTGGTCCCACCTCAGTACAACCTTCACTCATTGAACCAAAGCACGTCGCTTTCCCATCGGCTACCTAAGGTCGCTAAGTTCACAAACCCGTCTAAGATAATGACGGAAAGAATCGGGTCAAACTTTTAGGGTCTGAGAATGACATAGGTGCTTTAATGTTCGATTTATATCAGTAGGAACCTAACACTTCTTTAAGGATGTAAATACTTAAGAATATTCAATTAATCATTGAAGATATGCAATGAAGTATATAATAAAATAAAAATAAGAAAGATTGATTTGATTCAGTTTTCTCCTTATTTATTTAAATTTAGGTAGCTTATAAGGATTCGAATGCGAACTAAAATAAAGTTCATGAATACGTAGGGTTTACATGTATAAATAATATGCACTGGACTCTTGGTTCGATTTCCAACATCGGAATAGAGTACCATTGTACACAGATAATTTATAATCAGTTTTAATTTATTATTCCCTAAAAGATTAATAAGCACGCTTCCGACTGAGGAACATCCGAGTTGTAGGCCGAGACGGAGATAGGAGGATTTTATCATTTAATTTATTATCCGAATTTCAATAATAAAAAAACAGAAACCTCAATTTAAAAAAATAAAATCGATGATTTGTATGAGTTATTTCTTCGGGTTTTAACCCTTTGCACTCGAACGGGGCCTCTCAGGCGCCATCCTATTCGTTACGGCAACTCGAACGGCGCCCGAGAAGCGCCATTACTATTTATGATAATATTTTACCTTATATTGTGCAAGCGTTGTACATTTTTTTACTAGGTTTGAGATTAGTCCGGTACATATCAGATGGTGAATACTTAGATCCTTCAGGGCAGAAAATAAATTTTTAAATTAATATAAAATTATAAAAAAAAAATATAAAAAAAAAAAAAAATATTTTTTGAAATTAATATATAATTATAAAAATATATATATAAAATTAAGAGAAATGAATTTTGATTTTTTTTTTTGTAACTATGTGTTCTTACAAAAGAAGGTTTACAAATACATATAACTCAAAATTCATTGCAATTCCTTACTTAGTTCTAAAATTTTGCTGTATAATAATACGTTTTCAGGGTGTACGTTTTCGCGAATAAGTTGCTTCGAGTTGCCTGTTGGTAACGTCCGAAACGGTGCTGAGTGCAAAGGGTTAACTTAACAATTTCCTACGACTTTCTTACCTAATTTTGATTAGAATGCTAATAATAAAACGTTGGAAATTTCGACACATGTTTTCAAATATTAGGGAGCGGGGTAGGGGTAGTTCATTGATAAGGCATTGAGCTATTATACTCAATGTCCCAAGTTCGAATCTCGCTTGGCAGGATATCTTTAATATTGTGTCAAAGATCGTCTTGGTGCCAAGAGACACTGCTGGGTCAAACCCAACCTCTATAAACTGAGTACTGTTGATTGATATATTATGGGGAAAACGTACATAGGACTGAACCCTTCAAGGGTTATAGTGGTACAGGTTTTCAAATTTTACCAACTTTTTAGATTTACGAATGTGTAACTGGAATGTGACACCCCTCCTTCAAGTTTATCGGGCAAAATTTCTCAATATGGAACATTAAGGTCTTCTACATTGATGGTTTACTTTGTTACCAAATAAGGAGCTTAAAGAATTTCGCCAATGTTTTTGGATATAAAGGATTATAGATTTAGATCCAGTTGGAAAGTTATAACTAAATTGCTATTAAATTATATAATGAAAAAGGTCTGCCACATCGATTCAATGAATTATTCATTGGTAAAATAAAATATAATGAAAATTATAGTTAACGAATGGGAACACAGCTAGTTTTTTACGTGTCTAATGCAGTATTCTTGAACGTTGTCTAGTAATGGACGGAAATTTACAAGCTAAATGTAAATAAAAATATGGATAGCGGGTATTTTTGCTTTAGGTACGCCAGTTACTTTAACTGGTTGAATGGTAACTGTTTTTTAATTATTACCTAAAATTAGATTAAATTACCAGTTACTTTTTAATCACTATAGTGATCGCTAATGAAGAGCACGTGATAATATGAGACATACTCGTATATATGTATAGGTTACTAAAGCAATTTATCTATATAAATATAGATGAAATTGTGTTTGTTTGTGCTTTATAGAAATCCATACCGTTTAACCTAAAGTCTCCAAATTTCGCTCATTGGTTCTTTCATACCAGGTGCGAACACCTGTCCATATTAAAATTGCATAACATCATCCAATCTCTGGGTTTATTCTTTATTGTTATAAAAATCGTTATGATCTCGCTTTACATTCCTTTTAACGAAATCGACCGTTTGAGTCAAGACAAGTCTCCTTTAATAGATTGTGAAGAGGCCCACGTTTTATGAAAAATGAAATTCCCCAGGTGAAACCGAGATAGACAGCTAGTTTATTATAAAATGGATATATGAAATAAATAACTGAAGATAATTTTTTTTATATTCAAATCATATTCCTTTAAACAGTCATTTAATCTCTCTACAAGTTCCCAAATTACATTTCCTATTGCCTAACCCTTCAGGCAATGTCGTCAAATGTGTCAAAAAATTTCACTGTAATGCACATTCTCTGTCAATATTTCTTTAGTTGTTAAATAGTCCCTGGCACTTTTTTCGTTTTGAAGTAAGAAATATAACTCCAACTCTTAATAATTAAAATATGGATCTGTATAAACAGATAATATTCAATGATTAAAATCAGTTATTCTTCAACCAATAAAAGTAACTGGCATACCTAAAGCAAAAAAAGACATTCGATACTATTATTATTTGGTGATAATGTCCAACGTTATACGTGGTTACTATTGTGGTTTCAATGCAAATGATTTTTTAAATGAAGTTTAATACTTGGGGAAAAATTCCATGCTGCAAGCCCCTTATTTGTATAGGAAACACTAATGATCTTGACTTGCTTACAGTCCCGGTTCGAAGATTCCGCAAAATCTGAGGGATTTCGGAATCAGCAGAGAATGGCATGGTACGATACCGCATCCTGCACTACTACTCACGGAGAGGCGACGCTGAAAGGTACCAAAATGCCCAAGATCTTATCAGAAGAGGAAGGAGCTATTTATTTAATCATATTTAAACTGGTTCGTTGGGGAGGGGCCGTATTAGTGTTCACTTCCTCTTGGTGGCCCTCTCTACTAGCTCTGGATCTAGCATTGTTTGCGTCACACTGTACGACTGTGTCTGATGGATGCTGCCTTCCAGTCACCCGTCGTACACGTCTTGACTAAATAACAGAATATGTTTGATGCATATTAATAACTAACAAATTTTTGGGTCACCTACACATGTCGCGTCCCGCGGTGGCCCTACGATTTTTTAATGGGAGTAAAAAATGCTTAGCTATGCAGTCCCTCGGATAGGACGTAAAATGGAGTCCCGAGCCTGTAAGATGTCAGGTACTCGTTAAAGATCCGTATCCTAATTACACCTGAATGGGCAAAATTTAGGACCGATTAGCCTTAATAGCATAAAGTGATGTTAAACAAGCACAAAATAAACTAACAAATGTTAACAAAACCGCTAATAGCCTCATGTTTAAAATTGTAAGTTGGAAAACAAAAATTATTGCATAATAGTAAATTATAAAATAACTTATGCTCATCTGACCGAAAATATTCTTGGCAATTATAAAAAAAGTGCAATGAGTTTCCTCAAGAGTTTTTAAAATAACATATTTCAAATAAGGAGGAGTAAACGAGAATAATTTTAACGAATAACCAAAGCCGAAAGAAGTGGGAGGTTGGGTTCAGCAAAAGCGTAGATGGGAGGATTGTGATATCCGCTAGCATGGATTTAAATAAGGTAAACATCCCTTTAAAAAGAAAGTAAAAATGCCTAACGATAAAGAATGATATCATTAAGCAGAAGGGTGTAAACTATCCTGTAACTAACTGTTGGACACAACTGATTAAAACTTTAGAATATTAACCCAACCCCACTGCCACCCCCGGTAATATTTTAATGATGTCCTTGCATTAATTTGAAAAGTTTTAATACCAGCTATCTTAATGAACTTGTGTAATTGCTCCACAGCTCAGAAAGGGGGAAAAATAATCTTAAAACCTTTTTCTTCATAACCGCTATTAAGTGTTTTGTAACATTAACTTTGTTTTAAATGGAAAAAAAAATCGGCTTTGTATGTTCCTTAAAAGTTCTAGAAAAAAAAATAGTGTATTTCAAAGGTTATAATTAATCACAAAACCCCTAACTATAAGTCTTCATTATCATTATTATTTATCTTCTTTCTTTATTATTAGTAAAATTTCCTTTCTTTAACTTTTTTACTTAAAATCCATTTGTTTTTTATAATTTACCCACTACAAGTATTAAATTTATTTCTCTTTTTATTATTATTTTCAAGGTTTTGCTATTTTATATTCTATTTCAATAAATTTTGAATGCTGATGTAAAAATATAAGAGATTCTTCGTTAATCAAAAACGTCAATAATGAAAATAACCAACTAAACCATGTGAACTAAGACCAACTTGACCCTTTTTGATAGAAGCGTTAAATCAAATTAAAAAAAAAATAATATAATAATAATAATAGCGTAATTTATTTTTATAACAAACAAATGTGACATTTTTTTTCTTTTTAAATGCTAATAAGATATAATAGATAACATGATATAGGTAATACTAATAATGATAATAGAATATTTTGCTTCTAATTTGCACACATTAGGCAATGGGCCATTTGCCTGTCAGCCCGGTTGGCCTCTTTTCATATATCCCATTAAATGCAATTGTTTTTTAAGGTATCATAAAAGTACACGTACATGATCCCCATTTCCTAAGTCAAATTCCATAAAATAATTCTAATAGATATAACTTACTTAAATAATAACAACAATATAAAACAACTCATATAATACAAAATGCAGTAACGTATCTTATTTCTAAATACTTACATGTATAAAAGTTCTGTTTTTAAATACCAGCATATTAAAAGTTAAATTCCTTTATCACTATTTTCCTATAGTTGAATGCACTAACTGTGTATTTATATAAACTGTCCCAGTCCTTGCCGTTAAGATAATCCATTACTTCAGAGCTATTAAGTAATGATTTTCCCAAATAAAGAAGATGGGATTCTTTTAGTACCGGGCGCCTTCCTATGAAATGAATGGTGTCTTCGATTTCTTTTAAATTACACATTGAGCAGAACAATTGTGAGTAATTTAAGCCTAATAGTTCACTTCTAAGTCTGATAATTGTGTTAATCGATTTCTGTTTTCTGTGTTTGTTGATATAATGGTTGCCACCTAGTTGAAAATTTAATTCTTTGTATATTAAATGAAATTAAGCTGAAGCAACTTTATTTAAAATATTTTTGTTAAGATTACTTATCATCGCCAATGATAGCTCAGATAATTCATTGTGGGTGTATCTTTAAGTCACTTCTAAGTCTGATAATTGTGATAATAAATTTCTGTTTTCTGTGGTTTAATATATTGGTTGCCAACTAGTTGAAAATTTAATTCCTTGTATATTAAATGAAATTTAGCTGAAGCAACTTTATTTAAAATATTTTTTTTTAAAATCAATTTCCATCGCCAGTAATAGCTCAGACAATTGATTGTGGGTGTATCTTAAAGTCACTTCTAAGTCTGATAATTGTGTTAATAAATTTCTGTTTTCTGTGGTTTAATATATTGGTTGCCAACTAGTTGAAAATTTAATTCCTTGTATATTAAATGAAATTTAGCTGAAGCAACTTTATTTAAAATATTTTTTTTTAAATCATTTTGCATCGCTAGTAATAGCTCAGATATTTGGTTGTCGGTGTATCTTAAAGTGTTCTTTCCTGTTAATTTGTGGTAAATTTTCGAATTTTGATTGTGCCAAAATAAATTACTTTTTATTATATAGGGTAAACCGTACAGTTATAGGCATCCTTAAGACTTCATTTCTGTGGTTAAATTTAAAAAAATACTTTTTATAAAGGGATCACATAGAAACTTCCTATAGCTCTTCTTTATCTATCCTCATAAAGACTCAAGAGGTTTTTTTTTGGTTCAAAAGTTCAATAGTTTTACAATATGGCAATATTTATTGTTAAAAGTGCCAAATCTAGTTATTGGCACCCTATGGATTTAATTGTGAAATCTTCCCCATGGTTAGTTCGTTAAAGTCTTACTTCATAGATCACTTAGAGACATTAGATTCATGTATGTCTAGTAATAAAATTAGGACTTGTTTACCTATTTCTTTAAGCTAAAGTTGGGTTGCCAATAACTGTACTGAGTGCCAATAACTGTATGGTTTACCCTATTCTGCTATTACTTTCGGGAATCGATTGACAATGTCAAAATTAAAAAAAAAATATATATATCAACTAACTGGTAAACTAAAAATTATTACTAAATATAGATATTCATAAGAACTTTCATTTAAGAGTTTTTATTATATTCTACCAACAAACTTGTCACCTTGCATGGCAATATATGCTCATATTACATTGTCCATAAAACGGTTACTTGGAGCGTAATAATGTAGCAATAAGGGAAGGTGGGAGGTGAGAAGGCAATAAGGACCGACAGGGGTGTGCAGGATGTTGGCCAGGCTCTCCCTTTGATGAGGTCTTGTTCTGCAATTAGGTTGCCCCCCCACTCGGCAAACATGTCCACACCCCCCCTAACCCCCCCCCCCCAACCACCCTCGACCACCCCCCCCAAACCGCCCCCGCAATCCCACACCCCTCCGATATTGCCACCCTCCAAACGGAATACTTTATTTCAGGCAATATTAAAATTCTAATCTTGGTTGGGGAAGCGGCTACCTGCCTTCCTGCCCCAGTTCCAACGTGTAAATATTAATATCAAGTGTAATATCCTCCAGGACATTTCTCACCAAGATCATGATAAAGTATAATAAAAAACAAAGAACAAACAAAAAAAAAAAAAAACTGTTGCGGAGCGCGCAAAACACGACTTCCACTCACCAACCTACCTAGAGTAGAAATCAACGTGTATTTGAAAAACGTGTATACGCCATTTAGCAACTTCACAGAAAATAGCTTTTTCCACTTCGGTTGTCATTCTCCATAAGTTCAAGAGTATTATAATTATTGAAAATTATTATCATATTAAATATTTTAAATAATTTATTTTTGAAGAGAAAAGATTTGGCTCCGCCGGAAATCGAACCCGAATCTTCCACGTGACATGCGCGGTATGCTAACCATTGCACCACGGAGCTCGCTTCCAAACGGTGCCAAATCCTTCCTCTTCACTGACATTTCTCCCACCATCTCGCAGTATAGTCAATGTACAACAAAAAAAATTATATAAAGTAGAACCCCCTTTATCCGTGATAATGATGGGTGTCCATGATAATGGGGGTCCACGGATAATCGAAAACCCCGGATAATCGAATTAAAACATTTTATTGACTTAATGTGATAGAAGAGAAGGTTAATTAAAAAAAAAAAATACTTTTATTAACAAACGAGCTCCTTCAGCGCGTTTTTGCAAGGACACGATGTTTGGACCCACGTTGATACGAAGTCAGAAACGTCTTTTTTCTTCTTCAAAATATCACGAACTCGAGCAAACTCGCCGATTCCTACAATGTTTTAACACTTTCACCTTTTTCTATTCGGTTTATAATGGTTAATTTATGTTCAAGCGTTTTTTTTTTGTGACATATTGTTAGTTCGTATTTAAATGGAGACTAAATCACGACTGAGAACATTTTATTTTATAGTCAAACAGGATACCGTTCCTAGAATATGAATTGGAGTAATAGTCACCGGAAATATCTTCTCATACGATACCAGCTTGCCGTGTTTTCTATTTATTATTTTATTACATAATTTCTAAGAACAATATATAATTAACCGTTGTGTAATCGTTAAAATTTTTACGTATTCATTTTTTAAAATAAATATTATACATACAAAATAAATGGCATAAAAATTAAAAACAGCTTATTAAAAAAATAAAAATTGGCTCCTCAGAACCCCAGTTAATGGGGGTCCTACTATACAAACTTAAACCTTAAAAATTTTTTGAACCATCTTTTTTTTTACGTCACCAGATATTTGAGCTTTAGTAATTTAAACGATTTCATTTATATTAAAATAAACATGCGAATTTTCATCAGATTTCGTTTCATTGTTCAGTTAAAAACAGTGATTCATTAATAAATCACAATTTTTATAATAACAAAATAATTTTGAAATAAAGAGAGTAGAGAAGTAGTAGAGAATCTTATGATAAGTTGATTATGAAATAAAACTTATTCAAAGATAATAGTGAAGTAAAATAAAAAATTTATATCTATATAACAGTACAAGAAAGTTTCAATGAAAAAGGTAATTAAAAAATCAATAGACCATACCTTTAAAGGATCTTTTTAGTAGGGAATTAATTGATGAATTAATTTTTTAAAGTGAATATACTAACGTACGAAATCACGGAAAAACGCGAAAATCCACTGGTATGTTGAGAAACTGTTAGAGAAATCTTTAACAATTACGGGCTTAGTCGAAGAAGTTTCTAGCCCACTCCGAAAAAATCGTTATGCTATCGCGTGAAGGGGTCAAGAGCGAACAGGCGAGAGTGTTTCCTTCCCACTCTCGGAGCTTTTAAGCCAACCTAAAAAGTCAACTCAAAAGGGAAAAAAAAACCTAAAAAAAAAAAAAAAATGTAGAAGATTAAACGCTACTGCTGACTCCTTAAACTTTTGGAGCACATACTAATAAGGCCCATTCTCGACGAACTACGATGTAAGGTCAAAACAGTGCAAGCAAAAGGTTTTTTTTTTTTTTTTTTTTTTTTTTGTAGCATAGCCACCACAGCTTGCTTGTATTCGCTGACCACAGCACATTCCTCAATGCTCACGTCTTTATATGTTGGAGTTTTTATATCTGAATGCGACGGAGAGAACTTATGAGTTCTGACTATGGAATTTAATCATAAAAAATGAAAGAGTGAAAGAATAGTCCGCATACGAGTCAACGCAACACAATCAATTCAAAATACAAAATTTAAGGTCATATATATATATCACAATGTAGAACAAATTTCAATTTCATCAAGTATCTGAAAGGAAGGGGAAAAAATGATAAAATAAAAATTGAAATAAAAAAATATATATCAACCTATCGCACACGCCAAAACACATATAGAGTTAATAAAAACAGTTTTCAACTTTCTTTGATGCTCAAAACATTTTATTTCTCGCCCCACTTCAGCTATAATTATCAACCAATATTGTTATGTAAAATGTTTTCTAAACATCTTATAAAACGAATATCTTGACTTAGGTAAAGGAAAATTATCTAAAAAGTTTAATTTTTTATTACCTTTTAGATGACTAATCAAAATTTTAATTTATAAAATATTGGACTAATCGCGGGGATGTATATTGTGAGCGTTTATTTAGTCGATTTTTATTGCTCAAACCGTGAAAAAAATGGAATCTTCCTCTCACTTCATTTCTTTCAAAACGTGTTTTTTTTTTTTTTTTTTTTTTTTTTTTTTTTTAAAGATTTCCCACTCTCGCATTGATCGTGAGAAGTATAAAGTCCGAATATCAAAGAAAGACAACGGTCACTATCGTAATTAGGATTTTTGCTATACTGAAGAAATATGGATCACTCTTTTCTATAATAAATAATTGCGAAAACTCAAAATGTGAGAGAGAGAGAGAGAGAGAGAGAGAGAGAGAGAGAGAGAGAGAGAGAGAGAGAGAGAGAGAGAGAGAGAGAGA
This sequence comes from Aelia acuminata, assembly GCA_911387785.2. NCBI lineage: Eukaryota > Metazoa > Arthropoda > Insecta > Hemiptera > Pentatomidae > Aelia > Aelia acuminata. The sequence continues at coordinate 35,259,408 of OU426980.1, forward strand.
GAGAGAGAATTCTTAATCTTAAGCGAATTAATTCTGGGAAGAATACCTTCAGAATAGCAATGATATAGAGAAAATAATATTATAATCTTAATTATATAATAAATAATAATATTATTTTTGGGCATAAAACCTGTTATTTTAATTTTAAAGAAAATATATAAAATTTATAAAAAAAAGTTAATATAATAGGGTAACCCATACTGTTATTGGCACTCAGTACAGTTTTTGGCACCCCAAATTTAACTTTAACCCTAAGAAATAGGTAAACAACTCCTAATTTTATTACAAGATATACATGAGTCTGTTTGAAGGGTCCTCTAAGTCATCTATGAAGTAAGACTTTAACAAACTAACCATAGGGAAGATTTCACAATTAAATCCACAGGGTGCCAATAACTAGATTTGGAACTTTTAACAATAAATATTGCCATATTGTAAAATTATTGAACTTTTGACCCAAAAAAACCTCTTGAGTCTTTATGAGGATAGATAATGAGGAGTTTTTATTTGATTCCTTTACAAAAAGTTTTTTTTTTTTAATTTAACCACACAAATGTGGTCTTAAGGGTGCCAATAACTCTATATGTTAACGCTATACATTAATATAATTAAAAATTATATAAAACATTATTTATAGGTCAGAGAAACATTATTTATAGGTTTTCCTACTATAAAATAAAAAGATACCTAAGGAAAAGAAGGAAATTAGTCTTAAAAAGGAAAAATAACTTCTTCATGATATATAATTTTGTCAATGGATATTAAAAAAAAGTATAATAGTAACGTAAAGTAATAAAAATATATAACAACTATTATCTATATATAATAAAAAAATTAGATAGTACATTAACATAGAGGAGTTTATCTGAAGGTGCCTTTACACTCAACGAACAGGTTCTCCTCCGAACCTTGCCATACCGCCCTCTCACGAACAGCCATTTATACATGGCGTACACTCAACGTGACGTTGAGCGAACAAATATCGACCATCCGTAAGATATGGTATTTTATCTGAAAAATAAAAAAAAATAGGAGACGAATTACAAACAGCGCACTAGTATCAAAAACAACTCCTGTCACTTGAGAAAACCCCTAATCAAAAGTGACACTTGCGCAATCCCCGAACACACAGGCGAACAGTGTTCGGGATGGCTGTTCGAAGGTAAAGTTCGTACAGTGTAAAGGCACCTTAAGGATTCTTAAAAATAATGTGAAAACATAAAAGTAGAAATTCTTGTAGTAAAATAAGACATTGATTTTTCCAAACAATGTTATATTCAGTAGATTAAGGTTAATTCTTAAGTTGCCTTTACACCTTACGAACCTCACCTTCGAAGAAGTTCTCCTTCGAACCTTGCCGTACCGACGTGAAGCGAACAGCCATTTATACTTCACGTGACGTTAAGCGAACCAATATGGCTGACGCACACAAAGCTAGCTTATGATAAAGAAAAAATCTCCATTATCAATATATTTTATATTCTCTGAAAATTAAAAAAATGGGAGACGATTTACAACGTTTCTCAAATTATACTAGATTCACAATCAACTCCAGTCGCTTAGGAAAAACCCAAATCAAAAGTGACACTAGCGCTACCCCCGAACCCAGGCGAACAGATGAAGTACCTAGAACATCCGAACAGTCGACGTGAAGGCTTCACGAAGGTTGTTCGAGGGTGGTGTTCGAAGGTAAAGTTCGTAAGGTGTAAAGGCACCTATTAGAGTTACTTTTTTTTTTCATGATTTGAGAAATAGTTTTTGAAAAAACCCGAATATAAGTGAAACGTCAAACAATCTAATGAATCGACAGACATTACGAATGAGAATACTCTAAGGTATTTCTTAGGCTAAACCTAATTAATTTAAAGTAATTTACAATATATTCTTAATTTGAGGATTATAGAATAGAATATAGAATATATATATATTTGTGAAAGAATATTTTCTTTTACAAATATTTGATCAACATTTCAGTACAATGTGATAACATTTGAGTCTTTACAAGCTTTAGACTTTACACTATATAAGAACAAATTTATTTAAACTTTATAAATATTCAAAAATATGAATGAACAAAAATTTGAGGATTATAATCAGTACTAATATTGCGAAATCACATTTATTGGGAAACGCCATAAAAGAATACTGATGACAATTATAATGAAAATTTACCAAATAATGACGGGATTCTGCTAGGCAAGTCTAATACAAAAAAAAAAAATTAAAAATATCTCTAATATGGTTTTATAAAATCATAAATGCTCAAATATGTTAAAACAAAGTTGGATTGTGCTAAATTAGTAATAAGGGCAAAATTTGAATTTGAAAACCTATTAACGGAAGTTGACATATCAAATATATGCCAGCTACATCAACATCAACATCTGCAACGGGTCGGGTATTGGATTTCCTAATGGATTCCCTTTAGCTCGATATTTCGGTGTCCAATTTGCCTTTTGAAAATAACATTGGAGGATGGATCTAATGAAGTATGCTTGTCGACGAGGGTCATGTTGGACGCAGTGGCTTTCATCAAACTAATTGAGCGCTCTACATAGCAATGACAGGTACTTTGTTGGGAGGAGGCAGCTAAAATCCAGCGTCTCTTCAATATAAAAGCCAGATAACTTTCCATTATGTATTTAATATTTTAGGTAATACATTACCATATTATGATTATATATATACATATATATATATATATATATATATATATATATATATATATATATACATATATGATGCACCACTATAACTAAAATTCCTAACAAACCAGACCAAACGGCTCTTACCACGCGTTACAGGAAAACTAAATATTCATTTAAATTTGATTCTCCGAAAATAATACACAGTGAAATAAATAATTTTAAACGAAATATTAAAGAAGTTATAATCATGGAAGAATATGAAAATCGCGTAATAAAAAAAAAAAAAATCAGACAACCAAAATCTTAATGCATGTTATTCTTAAATAATATGATACATCACAGTATAAACTATTTATCCATTTTAATAATCTATGCATCAGACGAAATGTCCGCCTACCAGTTTAAAAATCCGATATTACCATAAGGTTGGGAAAAAGCAAACTAACACTTAACTCGATTACCTTCCTATTTCTTTACAGTTCTAAATTTGCTATTGTACATTAGAGTATTACTGTTAGTCTCTGCACACGTATGTAGATTATTCATCATCATCCATCAGCAACATTGGAAGTATACTCACACCTCTATATTTTGAACTATAAACAGTTATAAATTCCAACATATGTATTTTATATTAAACTTTATTCTTGAAAATATGGGAGAGAGAGAGAGAGAGAGAGAGAGAGAGAGATATGTAATGTAATTTTTTTATTATTTGAAGATTTACAAAATAAATGATGATTTTGTAAATGATTTTGGATTATTCATCCTTCCAATCAACATGCTAATATACAGGACTTATTTGTGGAACAATGATAACAAATATTTAACAATTTTTGTATGTAAATAGTAGGAAAAATTAAAAACCTACATAAAAAATAAAAACAAATAAATGAAAAAATAAAAATAATATATAATAATCAAAACTGGGTAGTTAAACAAAATAAAGTAGTAGAAAAAGAGATCGACCTAACATAACATAAACAAATTTACATCTATAGACTAATGATAAAGAACACCTGGATATTTGTACATATTTACATAAGTGAAAATAATAATATGCATGAATGCATTACTGTTATAAAAGCAAATGTTTTGTTCTTTTGTGTTCATAGCTTTTTAGAGTTTTCTTATAAATATTATTTTATCCTAACCTGTTTGTTCATCGTAGGGCATGATTATGATTAAAATATAGTCTCGAAACGTCGCTATAATATTGCTAAGCAGATCCGCTACTCAGTACTGGACCTAGACAAACGTCTAACTTGGAATCCTTGTTCCAAAAAACGACAAGGAAATGCTCGACGTCACGACTGATTAAAGCACTTACTACACAAACGCTCAGGACTCCAAATTAAAATTATTACAAACGGCTTATTTAATGGACAATAATAAGATCTATTGGGACTTAAAAAATGAAATTAGAACCAGGAAATGGAGATGGATTCGACACACATTAAGAAGGAGAGACAGCATGGTCGGAAGGCCTAGGAAGAAGTGGAGGAGTTCTGTCCTGGAAGAGGCTAGGGGCCAAAATCATACGTGGACCACCCTTAAGGAGATGGCGCCAGAACGAGATAGGTGGCGAAATTTCATAAAGGCCCTATGAATAAAGGACTAAAATGACTAAAGGAATTGAGCTTTGGGGCTCAACAAATCATTAAATTCCTCTCGTATCCAATGCTGAACTATTTAAAATTGTTAAAGATCCATATTTTGTCACTAATAAAGTTATCCATAAATACATTGATATCCCACATGTTGCATATTTGGCAAAGTTGGAATACCTATCAAATTACAATAAACTCTATAAGCATCCCAACCTTATTGCTTCTATCCTTGCTTCCTCATCTAGTCCTGACTATCCACCAAGGCGTCTGAAAAGAAGATTGGCCCATATCCATCTGATACAGAAAAATGTTTGTGCTACCAACGGGTAATTTTTCAACAAATCATTATTTATTTATTTTTCAGTTCTCATTTAGTGTATGTATTATGTTTTAATACACTTGTGAATATCAATCAAAGCCCAAACTGAAGCGTTAAATTATCACAAAAATCAACACCAGCCAATACAGAGGATTGTAATATCAACAGACGAAGAAGAAGACAAGGTAAACATATGCTCACTGTCCATTAACTAATCAGTTAGTCATGAGGGTTGGCAACAATGGCTCAATCATTGCATCTGTTTCAGTTCAAAGCAACACTGGATCTGATTTGGAAGGGCTGGGGAAGGGTACATCTGCCAGGGCTACCAACAGACCGGATTAGGTAGCTCCAATTAGCCTACACCCCTTGCTACCAAAGCAAAGTCCGACGGCGTCGGAAAATGACGCGATACAAACTGAATCGATTTATGCTAATGCAGTCCACCATCGATATATATTTATATATTTTTTTTCAATTCGCTTGGAAGGGGCCTACAAGGTGCTTAGAGTATACGGTAGTGATGTAAAACTATCGATTGTTTTAAACTATCGATACTATCGATAGTTTCTTAACTATCGATAGTACTATCGAAAAAATTGTTTTCAATGGGGAATAATGATACCCTCTGCCTATAAGCACCCTTCTGCAATATAATTCACTTAAATGGAAAATAAAAGTATTGTAACAGAGTAACTTTATTTATTATTCTAACAAAAAATGCTTTACTACTCTATGCAAACAATATTAACTTCGCTTGAAAAAAATATAAACTCATATTAACTGAGCAGGGTCATCCTTACACCAATCTGATCAAAATTCAAAGGTATACCGCGCTATAGGATTCTTAATTAAAAAATTAAAAATTATGAAAGGAAACCCATTGGTAGGCTAAAAACATATAAATTTGTCTTGGCTAAAAACTTGAGTTACCTATTTGACTGAAAAATTGAATGGTTGAACTTGATAGAATAAAATACAAACAAAACAACTGAGTCCTTGCAAGTTTCTTCACTTGAAAATCACTTGGTTAATGACAGAGACCAAATATAAAAGAAAAGAAATAAGTGCGATTGAAAACGAGTATTATAGCTCCTATCGTTCCAAATGCAAAATTCTACTATTCAACCCCCCCCCCCCCATCTGTCATCACCTAATACTATCGATAGTATCGATCTTTTTAAGTCCGATAACAATCGTTCAACCATTGACCAAATATTCTCGCTCAAGCAAATTATGGAAAAAATGAGGGAATATAACAATAGCATGTGGCTGCTCTTCGTAGATTATAAAGCTGCATACGATTCTGTCATCAGGAAGGAACTGTTCCGGGCTATGAGAGAAACGGAAATCCCGGCTAAGCTGATCCGACTTACGATGTGTACGATGAAGGACACAGTTGGCAAGGTAAAGATTGGAGGAAACTGTGGAGACTCATTCCCAGTGTGTTCGGGACTCAGACAAGGAAATTCACTGGCCCCAATGCTGTTTAATATCGTCCTAAACGCAGTTATTAAAAGAGCAAGGCTAATATCCCACGGAACAATTTTTATCCAGATGACACAGGTGATGGCGTACGCGGACGATGTTGTCATAGCGGGGAGGAGTCTACGAAGCATCAAGGATGCATTAACGGTGCTTGAGATGGAAGGGAGAAGAATGGGTCTCCAAATCAACGAGGATAAGACCAAGATACTTATATTGAGGAAGAAGAACCCACCTCATCTGACGAGTCATTATGTAATAGGGAACTACAGATTTGTGAGGGTTAAAAGCTTTAAGTACTTGGGATCAGCGATCAATGACAGCTTGGACGAGGGAGAAGAAGTCAAGTACAGAATAATGGCAGCCAACCGAGCTTATTTCAGTCTATCTAAACTCCTTGGTAGTAGACTGCTCAGTCGCACAACTAAGCTCAGGATATACAAAACACTCGTCCGACCCATCTTGACATATGCATCCGAAACCTGGGTAATGACTAAAGTATCAGCTGATAATATTGACAGGTTCGAAAGAAGGATACTTAGACGAATTTATGGACCTGTTCAGGAGAATGGTGTGTTCCGACTCCGAAAAAACAAAGGAGGACAGTCAAAAGACTGTATTATGGAAAACCCGATGGAGCAAGACCTCGCGGAAGACCAAAGGGAAGATGGAAGGACGCTGTCGCCGAGGATCTGAAGAGAACAGGAATATCCATCAGACGCGCTAACGACAAGGAAGACTGGGGAAGAGCAGTTGAGCTGGCCAAGGACCGCTTCAAGCGTCTGTTGTGCCGTGAATGAATGAATGAACATCGAAACTATCGATAGCGGAGACTATCGATAGTTAGTATACGGTGTTCTGGGACAAAATCAAGGAGGTAACGAATCATATCGGAAATAACCTGTTTATTGCGAATTCCCCATATGAATGATCTGGTAATGTGCTCACATCACACAACATTAACTTACTACCCTCCATTCTTTGAATAAAAACAGACATAATTTTTTTTAAAAAACTGCGTATTTGAATGCTACCAGAAAGGGGACACAAAACTTCTTACCAGGATGAAAATTGTTTTTGTTTATTTCGTTTTCGAGTCCGGTTGAGGGAGATAAATATTCATTCTGTAACATCAGATATATGTTACGTATAGATAGATATATACATGTTAAAGGAATATATATATAGAATGGATAAAGAGTTAAGAGGGGTTGTAATGCAAGGACTCAGACCATACTATTAAGCTAGAACAAGGAGTGTTGTATATCTTTGCTAACTAAACACTGCCCATGTTTTCTCGCCTGACCTGCCCAGTGAAAGTCCAGCAAGCCAAAGCACGACCCAGCAATCTGCCTCTGTTACCAACGGCATAACCCAATAAAATGTTTCTATCTCTCTATCCCTACTTAGTTCATTGTAGAATAAACCAAGATCAATAATTCAACTCAGAATATTATACTGTAATGACATAATTATTACATAACAAACTAAGAACTCCTCTACAATAACACACAGTGATCAAGAACAAAATTAAATAAAAAAAAGATAGGGTACCCCATTTTTTTTTGCTTTTAAGCTTCCGAGATGTGGTGCAGAGTAGAAATACGCCAGAATTAAAATCGTACAGGTGGCACTTTTCGCGCATGCGCAAAAAACGCTTTTTCCCAAAAAATTGTGTTTTTCGCCTTTTTTTACATGTGAGATGTGCTAATTTTACAACTACGACACACACACACATCGACAAAAACTAGTTACTTTCCATGGACCTTCGTTTAACGGAAATTCATGTAAAATCATATTGAGTAAATGTGACGAATTGCGGAATAAGTTTAATCTTGTTAAATATGGACAAGTATTAGGCAATTTGAGAAACGTTGTCCATGACTGCTTCGGAGTAAATCTTTTGCCTTCTTACCAAGAGAATATAAATAAATTTTGAAAAAGCTACGAGGCTTTAAATATACCGATAACGCCGAAAATACATGCTATTATTATTCATGTCCCTAGATTTTGTGGTCAGTTCAATAAACCTTTAGGCCTTTTTAGTGAGCAAGGTATAGAATCATCTCATTATGATTATAAGAATACTGCAAATAGGTATAAGGTTAAAAAAACCCTATCTTTTTTTTATTTAATTTTGTTCTTGATCACTGTGAACAGTTTAATCTTATCAAATCCGTCCTACTTCAAGGTTTCAGGACACCGCGTCGAACCACGTACCCGAACACCCGAAGTCACCCGATCTTTCTATTGTTCTACTGTTGTATTAAACGAAAGTCCCCAAAAGAGGCTGTTCGGGCACGTTATTCGATGTTGTTTAAATCCACCTTTATGAGTACCTCGGAAGATTCTAAAGGAAAAGCCAATGTAATAACTAAGGCTAATCGGGTGATGCTACAGTGGGAGTCATAATTTGCCTATCCAGTTATAATTAGAATAGGGATCACTGACATCGTACAGGCTCGGGACCTCCATTTATCCGAGGGACGGCATATCCAAGGATCAATTTCTAATCAAAGTAGTTGGCAATTGAAAGTTGTGTGTAGCGCGCATCGCACCTGATTTTTTTTATTTGCAATGATTCTTCCTAAAATTATTTTTTCACCCGCACTCGCATTTTATTAGAGGGAGAGAAAGAGAGAAGGGGGAGGGAGAGAGATGAAGAGATATCCGTAACGATTTGATTCATTAGGGCAAGAGAAAGACAAACAACATGAGACAATGGCGCCATTATTTGGGAGGGAGGGTTGGACGCTAGCATAAACACATTGAATGAGGCAGCTAAACATTTGCAGAACTGCCAACCCATTCCCATCTATAGCTTCCTTTATCGAAATGGTCTGCTGGTGCCAGATAGGCGACTTTTTTAAAGATGTATTTTATAGGCTTGATTTTCAAATTGCGAAAGGAAAAATGCAACCAGTTGCTCCTAAGTGCATCCTAGATTTATAGTCGTGACAATACCAGTCCAATTTGTTTTTTTATTTAACATTACATAATGCTACTAAGGCTAATCGGACAACCCTATGGTGGGAGTCCTAACGTTTGCATATCCAGGTATAATTAGGATAGGGATCTTTTACGAGTACTTGACATCTTATAGGACATCGAAAACTCCATTTTATGCCACCTCGGAAGGACGGCAAGGATTTTCTACTCCCAATACTAAATCCTACAGCCGTATGCCGATCTGCAAACCTGCGAACTCCAGTAGAGTATACACCACATGTGCCCCCTAATACCAGTTGGTAACAGTAATAAGTAATAATTAGATCATCAAGTAAAAGAAAATTTATTATTTTTTTCAAAAATAATAGCTTTCTATGCGTTCAAACAGGACAAAACCGTCCATGTCGGAACGAATTTCTTAATGATCAAATGATTTCCAATTTTCAATTGCAAATGTTTAACGCACAGCTTCTCCAAATAAGGGAAAGAAATATCACGTCTTTATAGAGTAGTGTTGGACAAGTGAATTTCCGTGTCTTTTTTTCTTCCAGCCACACACTTTTTCAATCCTGTGGGTTTTCACCCGTATTTTAATTGTTTTATAATTCTAAGAGAATTAAGGTAGATGATAAAATATTTCTGCGCACACTTTCAACATTTTTCTTTTATCTCCAGCATTTTATTTCCTTTCTAGTACTCCTATAAATCGAGATATAGCGTTGGAAATTGGCATGAGTGTATGAATTAAGCGTGGATTCGAGAACTCTTTTCATGGTCTTAAGTCTGTTTGTGCCATTAAATTTTAAAAATTCAAAAAAAATTATTCCTGAAAAAGATATACCGCAGTTCAATTTACCATATTCCAAAAAAAAAAAAAAAAAAATATCACCTTGGAGAAGGAGCTCAGCTAATCTCTCATTATTAATTTGCAATGGGAATTTCATATATTGAAAAAAAAAAATCATTTTTAAAAATTAATGCGTTAGACTGGCCTATGGTGAAACATGTTTATAACCTACCAAAAAAAAAAAAAAAAACACATAGCAATCCAGGTAAAAACAACTAGAACTTAAGTTTTCTCTAGAAATAGGTTCAAGCACACACAGCTAAATACAATTTAAATTTGTATGTGATTGAGATAAAATAAAAAATAAATAAAATAAAACTAAATAAATAAACATTATAAAGTAAGTAGAACATTGATTATAAAGAGAAGGGCTTGATTATGTTATCCTTCCACTTTACAAAGAATTACCATGCCTCATAGATATCTCATGGTAATCGAACAAAAAAAAAAATACAAATCAATCACAACTGATTTATAAACGCGTCTGAATTTGTAAATAGATCCTATACCTACCTACCTACCTTACGTCATAAAAATTAGAGGAAAACAGTTAAAAATTATGAACATACTAATAAATAGACTTATATATAAATAATATAATTAGTGATTACAAAAAAAAAAATATTATTAATAAATAAAGTTGCATCGTTGGCAGAAAATATTACGACGAAACAGTGAAACTTAAACAAAGACTCACAGTGAAGTTCAGTTCGAGAATTTCTCAAGGGTTGCGTTCTCCAACGAAATATCAACATAGCTTTGCGGTAATCGTTTACAGATTACTGCTGTAATAAATCCATTATAAAATATAACATAAAAAGGGCAATATCTGTTGAAAGCCACAAAAAAATAAAATAAGTTGTTATGGGTGATAATAGAACAATTAAAGAAAAATATTTTGAAAACATAACTATTATGGTGATTAATTTTTCATAACACTTTTATGTGTTATTTTATATAATAAAAAGAAAATGTTTGCTAGTAAAAACTAATAAAAATATGGAACTAACTTTGGAAATTCCAATTAAAGTGAATGTATTTTGCATGATTTGACAAAAAATAATAGAATAAACATCAAACCTTTCCTAATCGGCTATTTGTAAATCAAGTTAAAAGTTATTTTAGCTATATAGACTATAAGTCAGAGTTCAGTTTTCTGTTAACGTATATGCCCCAAAATTAAAATATGTTAAGTTTCATGACGACGAATAATGTATCTAAATATATGGTTTTTACCGCCACATATAAAAAAAGAAATGATTATAGAAAAAAAAAACTATTGTCTCTTTTATTACAGAAGAATCCAACAGATTTTTAACATAGCAGTGTTCAGTATTTGTAAATTGCTATTTTATATTCCACCACGGTGGAAGGTCAGTTGTCATTTATAGCATACCTTAATTTTAGAAATAATTTTACCTATGTAACAATTTTAAAGAATAAAGAGAAACAAATTGGCCATGACTAAGACTTGAACACGCATCACCCTGCAAAAGGTTATAGAGCGCTGCAATGGTGACGCAGAGATCCGGGTTCGAGTCTTGCCATGGCAAATTTTTTCTCTTCAGCTAAAATTATTTAATTATTATTAAATACCAATTAATAATAAACAATTAATATTCAACGAATTGTTTGGTTTTAAAGTTGGTTTTTAAATCCAGAATTTTCTATTGTAATGGAAAAGAGAAGACTTATCTAATATGTTTAACAGGTTGCTAGTAAAAAAGAACTTTTATGGGTCCTTCACTTTTCTCTCATTTAAGCACAGTAAGCCACAGCAGCAATAGGAAAACGTAAAATAAACTGGATGGTATAAAAATGTCTTAAGCAAAATACACTAAACATCGCGACTTAAATAAAAAAAAGAGCATATGGACGGGAATATTAAAATTAATCAATAAAATGAATAAAATATTGAAGCAAATTATTCATCAAGTAATTTTCAAATAATAAGGGACACGTTGTATGATGTTTTTGTGGAAGTGAAATAGCGTTAGTGTTCGTGCCAAATGAACATCGGTATTTAGTTTCTAGCACGCAACGATACAAAACAGATTCCGGTCCTTCATTTAAAAGCCGTGAATTTAATTCTGTTTTGAGGATGGGGACGAAAATTTACAAGGCAAAAAAAAATAAGAAACGTGAGATACATCATCAAAGTGTATTAAATAATATTTAGGAAAATATAAAGTTTTATTTATTGGTTATTACAAATTAGACTGTATCCTTTTGTTGAGCGGTTATTTTTTAAGCGTTGAATTTTAGTATTGTTTAACTAAAGTCAGATTCACCCCTTCATTCTATTCTATCTAAAACTGTAAACAAAATTAAAGCCTGATTATAATTTTTTTAATGTTTTTTGAAAGGGGAAATCACATCTTAAACTTAAAATATTTTTATTAAATTTTATTAACTGACTTTTTAAAACGAAAAATCTTTGAAAAAGGTTAACTTTCGGATAAAACAGTATGGCGTCAATATTATCCCTAATAACCCACCCTATCACCTCTTAAAATATCAGTTCTAATTTACCAATAATTCTTATTTTTAAGTATATTTGAGATTATAATAAGATTACTGCCCTTGATACACATAGTTTATTTACTGATTCTATGAGTCACTGTCTATTCTTTTATTTATATATTTTAGCAAGAGAAGAATGTCTTTATTTTTACAAGTAGAACAAGGGGATCAGATCTTAGATGAACTCTGAGATAAACTTGTCAGAACTGTCTTTTGTACTACCTACATCTCCTCCCCTATCAACAAGAAACATAATTTCCTGGTTCAAGGTATTGATGCCATCTAAAATTGTTGGAAAAAAAAAAGTAACAAAAACACTGTAGCTTATTCGTGACGAATAAGTTCGATATCAATACAATAAGATTCAATGATTCCAAAAGGAAAATCTCAAAAGCCTGAGTAAAATAATATTTAAATTCTTTTAAATATGGACGATGCAACTCCATGGTACTAATGTTAAAAATATTTTTTTTTAAAATATACATACCGAAATCTTATTTAAATTGAGAAAGCTAAAAAGATCAGTCAATACTCACCTGAAACAAAATAAAAATATATTAGTACATCTTGATAAAGAAAAAAGTCATAATTTAAAAATAAATAAAATTAAACAAGAAAAGAATAAAATAAAATTACTATAAAGAAAGAAAAAAAATATTTTTTACTCATTTTTAAAATGTAAAGTAAAAATATGATGGTTCACAAAACTTTAATTGTATTATAGTAGAAAAAATAAGATTGGGTTCGAATAAGAAATCAGAGTCAAAAATCAAATAATAATTCAATTGAGGAAAAAATAATGATTTTCTACGGAACAATCTTTTGCAGAACAACAGATTTTTGGGAAGATATTGTTTATTAAATTCAAAAAACATTCGCTGTACCCATGGGGGTGAGATTCATTGAATCCCTTTCCTAGCATTGAGTGAATATTTAATTTTATATTAGGTGTACCATTGTCATTTTTACTGTTAATACGTATTTTACGACTTCATATAATATAAATATAAATGTAGAGCTGCCAAAATAATACATTCTTCACTTTTACTTTTTTTTAAATATATACATACAACGATGTACCTAACTTTAATTTTTAATTAGCCTTTTTTTTTTTGTACATATGTATAAATTATTTATTGTATCAAGATGTTTCGAGAACAACACTAAATTTTTTTTAAACTTTCCTCCGTAGCACCGAATTTAATATTGTTGCATTCTCACACCCTTGGCCTAAACTGTACTAAATCACCAAGCATCGACATTTCATCCCAGTGTAGAACTTTTTCCGGAACGAAAAATCGTTTGGTACTTGTGCATCCCAGCGAAGCCATGATTGATATCCGCAATGACGTTTATAACCAGATGCTACTAGAATGATAACGCCCAGATACACGTTGGTATTCATGGAAATTGAAATTAAAAAAATAACTTGAGCACAACTAATTTTGCTCAAAAATAATAATCATAAAAAAAAAAAAAAATATGTGTCTATTCCTCATAACATTTTTCCCATGGGATATATAAGCATAAAAAGAAGATTTGGCTAAACAGCGAAGTTAAGTAAAACTTGAAGTAAACAAACGTACGGCACTCACATTTTGTATTCTAAATAAACTAATATAAAATATATATTTCATATGAAGCGTTTGGTGGTCAAAACCGGCAAAATCCATTTTCAACAGTTTTTCAGAACTGATCAAAAAAGGATCAATTGGAACCGCTTTTTTATAAGAAATCGAATCTTTTAGTATTGAAATTCGAAGGATCTAGACGTTTTTGAAACAAACGAGACTAAACGTGCCTTTACACTCTACGAACTTTACCTTCGAACAGCACCCTCGAACGGCTTCACGTCGACTATTCGGGTGTTCTAGGTACTTCATCTGTTCGCCTGTGTTCGGTGGAAGCGCTAGTGTCCCTTTTGATTTGGGTTTTTCCCAAGTGACAGGAGTTGTTTGTGATATTAGTACGCCGTTCTAATTCGTCTCCTATTTTTTTATTTTTCAGATAATACAAAATATATTGATAATGGGGATTTTTTCTTCATCATGAGCGAGCGTTGGGTGCTTCAGCCATATTGGTTCGCTCGTTAAGTATAAATGGCTGTTCTTTTAACGCCGGTACGGCAAGGTTCGGGGGAGAACCTGTTTGAGGGTGAAGTTCGTAGAGTGTAAAGGCACCTTGACACATTTTCTTTAACGTGAAAACTTGAAAAAGATGAAAAAAAAAAATTGTTTGGAAAAAATGGATGTAACCGCTTTTAAAACCAAACGCCTCATATATAACAAAAGTATCGATTTAATTGTAAGCAGAATTATCCATACCAATGTATCTTTATCAAAATTTAATTTAGAGGCAGAATAAAGGATACGGTTTCCAGCTCTCCAACCCCAAGGAGCAGGTACATACCGAGAGTACGGGCGCCATAAAAGGAAGGTACCTCGCCCTTCAATTACCCTACTTAGATATGGCAACTTTATAAAGGTACACGGTGTCGGCAGATATAACAATCGGCCATTAGGCGGAGGGACTTGAGTATAAATCAACACGTACTTGGAGAAGAGGCGACAAGGGAACAATGTGATTATAATCACTTCCTCCGCCCCGCTCTGTAAATAACTGCCTCTGGTCCATTGTAAGCGTCTGAATTTTTTCCCACAGCCCCGGGCATCTCTCTCCAGGGAGTAGGTACCTTTTTATTGAAATCCTATCTGTCTTTATTAACATTCTGTCATCTATAGAAGCCGGATGCGATCGTTTAGCGTTTCGAAACAACACTAGTAACAAACAACAGGAAGGCTGAAACAAAATGAATTGGATAACAAAAAGGAAAATAGAAAACATGGGAGTGGTAATACCTTCGCAATGGGCACAGTTTCACGCTTTAAAGCACATGGAAGTTGCGGCTGAACAAGAGAGGAAAAATTACATATACCACAGGCGATTAGTGACTGGAGATGGCCAAAACCGTCCATTTCAGAGATCGGATCAGAATGATTTATACACCACAGAGATTTTTTTTTTTCCTGATTCAATAATCAATGGGGTATGGGGATGCATGGTGATTTACTAAAACAGTAGGCTGGGCTTTCTCACAAAAGCTACCGGATATTTTTCAATAATCACTCACTTACTCAAAGTAGATTTAAGCTCTATCAGTTTCTGAGCTCATCACTATTAGACGGAGCAAGGGGCTAAAAATGTTACTCATGACTCATAAAAGGTTTAAATATGAATTTAAAATTGTCTTTGATTCAGTTGAAATTTTCATGTTCCAAGTCCAAGCAATTGACTAGGAAAGTATGTATGACTAACAACACTTTAACAGTACGGTTGTTAATTTAACTGGAATTCGCTATGTGTAAAATAGAACTCTTTTCTAACTTTTAACATCATTGATCACTATTAGCCACGTATCGGAACAAACGGAATTTCGTGGAGATCTGACAAACCCCCAATTTAAGAGGTGCATTCGATTACAAACTTAAGTAAAGATGATTTATACGTTATCAAAAGCAAGGATATCAACATTTTTTCGGAAAATTGGTGCCATAAATATCATTTCGTTGAATTAATTGATAAATTCTAAATAACGTCATAAAAATAAGAGTAACACGATAAACTTATACGCTCATAAATATATAATATAATGAAGTTGCTAGGTAGTTGGCAGCAGATATAATGGAAGGAAACTTAAACAAAGCCAGACAGTGGAACTAGTTCGAGAAATTCTCAAAAGGCAACTATCTTGAATTGCCTTCTGCATCGAAAAATCATATAGGTATATTTGCCATCATCCAAAACATATTACTTTATTAAAATAATTATAAGATAATAAAGAAATTATTACACCACCAATCGCTTCCTACACACCTTCATTCACGCGCGGCTTTAACTTCAATTATATTAACCGGATAAATTCACGTGATTCGGCATTGTTTAACCTCTGAATTTTCCACTCGATTCATCCTTCTTCGTTCCAAATATTTTAAACAGAATTTTATTTTCAAACGCCTTATTACATTCCCTAATGTAACCAGCCATGTCTCACATCCGTAAAGAACTGTTGGGAGAATTATAGTTTTGTAAATTCTAGATCTGAAATTCGGGACAGAAGCAATTAAAATATATGATATGTAAATTTGGGGGGATATCTATATCAAAATACACACATGGAAGGATGTGTAGGAACGCGAATCATAACGCACTTTTTGGACATGTTTATTACATAGTGAATAATCTTAACTTACAAACTTACTGGTAGTAAAGAATGAAATTTTTGTGTGCCCCCCTCCAAAAAATTAAAAGTGAAAATTTGTTTACAAATACACTTGCTGTGGTCTCTTTCATTACTTTCCCCTTGTTTCCTCCCCGCTTCTATACCCTTAAAAGTTCCCCTAATCGAAACCCCATAAAAATATGGTCCCCTCCTAAAATTCATAACCAGTAATAACGCGCCCCTTTCAAAAATGCTACCCCCCTCCGGGCATCCCCCCTTCGAGTTAATTTGAAAAGCGTTCTGAAATAATGTTAGAACATGGCTGGGGGTTGTAGCGTCAGGATCTGTCAGACGCCCGTTTCAATTATTTACTTCGGAACAACTGATTACTTGTTGTTTGTTTTCAACCTTACATTTATTTTTGAATAACACCTTACTTCATTTTTTCCTTGCTGTTGGGTTACAGCTAAAGTCAATTGTTCTTAAAATCAAAAACGTTAACAGTGTTTCGAATTTAGAAAAGAGGGAGAAACTCTTATAAAGCATTATATAAAGCAGATGAGTGTTCCGAGAAACCACGAAACAAAAAGACATTCAGATAAATTTATGCAATTCAAGTGAGATCGAATTAAGTTTATATTTAAAAAAAAAAGGCGCAGGTATTGAGATTCGAATTTCTTATGCAACTATACGTGGCTCAAATGCGCCGTGTTCCTCTGAAGGAACGACTAATTTTTTGATCTCAGTAATATCTCTAAGCACCTAAGTGTAATAACGTTCCCTATTAATAGTAGGTACATTACATTTGTATTGTAGGTAAAAGGATTCAAATTTTGTCTGGTTGTTTCAAGTCGGAAATAGTAAGTTTGCCTCAGACACATTCGGATTTCTTCCTGTTTTCCTTCACATATATTCTATTCATAAATGGACTATGCTTCAAAGAAACTATAGTTAATTTATAATATGTATGTGTAATAAACAAAATTAAGAGATGGACTATGATTCCTGACAAAGAATTAGTTAATTCCATGGCACGCCCTTTTCAAGGATGATATTATCTATGAATCTATCCACCGCCATTTTTAAAAAAAAATTCGTTTTAATATATAAAAGTATTAATTACATAGTATCAATCTGATTTTTTTTATACAAAAATTATGCGTCTAACGATTTCATACTTATTTAATGAGTTTTAATATTACATCATGCGATTATTATTTTTAAAGATTTATCTCATCTCCTTAATCTTATTGGAGTTTAATTTGAGAGATCTCTTTATGAAAGTGATGTGGCGAAGATGTTGTGGTGACTTACATTTGTCGCAATTTCAATGTGCATTAATTTTTTGTGCACGTTTTTTTTTGTTTTGTTTTTTATGGCTTTAAAGAAATAATTTGCGTTTGAAGGGTAGTTTCAGAAATGAACGGTTCCATGACAACGGGAGGAAAATACCGGACTACGTCCATCTTCCCAACAAAACCGTTGCATCAATGGTTCTGCATGTAAATTTTTTTTTTTTTTTTGTTTAACCCCAACAAGGACAAGTTGACCATCTGGTGCCTGTCCTAGTATCTACATGTCCGCTTTCCTCTTGGCTATCCTTGTAGTCGATGGATACCTTATGCATACCTGTACAGCGAAAGTCAGGATCGCACTAAGGAAAAGTGCAACGGGAATGGACGACATATTTTATAGACCTGCACCAAAACAGCCTTATTTATTTTCTTATTTCAAATATTCAATATTAATTGCACATATTGGGTTGTTTCACATGAAATGTCCGATTTTATAGTTTTTGAAATACATAGAGGATTTTGCGGGTCTCTGTTGTTTACTTCCAAATTTTGACATGTTATAATTAAGCAGTTACTAATCCTCTACCATTCTTTTATAAACATTAGCTTCCCAATCAATTGCACACTTTTTGGTATACCTCCAAATATGAACATGGTAACACGCGATTTTCGTGTAAAAATTTTTTATGAGTTTTAACTCGGCAGCTGAGGCTGCTAGAAACATCTCTAATGAGTTTGGGAAAGGGATTGTAAATGAACTAACCAATCGCCGTTGGTTTGCTAAGTTTTTACCCAAAAAAATTTATGGTCCATGACTGGAATCATACATAATTCCTTTTTGCCTAGAGTTGAAACCATTAACTCTACAACCTACTGAAATGAAACTGCCCAAATGCACCCAAAACTATTGAAAAAACTGGGGTACGATGAAGATCCCGAGGGTACGGGGTTCTTCCGCACCCACCATATTATCCAGACTTGTCTCCAACAGATTAACACCTGTTCAGGAATTTAGATATATTTACTTAGTTTCCCTATATTTCTTTATGTCTGTTAAATAACTGGAGTCACATCGGACCATATATATACACACTATTTTTTTTTTAATATGTTATTTTATTGCCTACAAAAAGCAATACTATATATATATATATATAATTTTCAACTAATTATAATCTGGTTAATCTTGGTTTAGACTGTAAAAGTAAGCAGCTTTTTGAGTGATTTTACTTCGTGTTTGTCTACTTTCGTGAGTACATATAAATATATATATACTATTAAAAAAATAATAATTAAGCTGAAAAGTAACTATAAGCGATAAAAATTTTCAATTCAAAAATGAGCAATAGCACCATAGATAAAAATATGACATTCCCAACATTCTTTTAAATGTATTTTAATCCATAAAAATCTTTAATTTATTAGTTACATAGGTTAATTTTTAGCAGGATACTAAATATATAATATAAGGATTCGTTCTTTATCATCTGACTTATCGTTTTGATATTTTTAATTAAGAATCAAAGGCTAATTTTGTGATTCATTGTCACTTTCTTTTTGAGTTTTGGTATAAACAATTTTTATTTAAAATAATACATAATGAAAACTTTTTTTTTTTAATGATTCGCGATTCGGGCTGCTGTATGATCTTTAAATAATTCCAAATTCTTGACTGAAATTCACAATCATATTAGAGGAATTCCCAAATAATCATTCATGATAATTTTTTTTTTTAATTTTGTCTCCTTTTTATTTTTGAACCACAAATATGGTATTAAAACTGGTTTAGTTGGTAATTTTTCAAGGCCAAATGAAAATAAGAATTGCATTTCTTTGAGAAAGAAAATTATTTCGTGAAATCCAGAATTAAGTCTAAGAATTTCAAATGAGACGCAAGCTAAATGGAGGAGATAATACAGAAACTTTTCTTTATTTAATTTTCGAGCCATTAAATCCGCAAATGGGCCTGCCCACTTAGAGGGGTGCGCACGTTTTTCTCGGCATTTTTCGTACCATTTCACCCCCTCCCTTCCACCCCACACTTCTGGGTCTTGTTTATATGGATGGAAGTAGAGGCTCAATTTTTTCCTCTTGGAATATTATTTAAAGCTGTAAAATGAAGATAAAATAACTATTTTACAGGCGGAAGAAGAAAATGGGATATCATGGTTTTCATCAGAAATATAGATTAATTCATGCTGTTTTTGGTTCAAAAAACACACTTGAAAATTGAATATCTTGGAAATATTTAAAACAGAGGTCTTTAAACAGTTTTTAAATAAAGAAATAAAAAATCCAATACCACAATCACTGTTTAATTTTTTTTATCTTTATCTTCCCCCTCTACGCTAGAGGGTCACTGGCGGTATGTTCAGTTATACTCTGTAGTAGTAGGATATTTCTTTTAAATTAACAAAGTAACTATTTTATCTTCATCATCTTTCAACAGTAAACTCAGTGTTTTTTTTTTCCATTTTAAGTTTCTTTCGGAGATTTTTGAATTTTGAACAGTATATTAAAAGGTGTTTTACCGTTTGAGGTACATTATTGCATTTTTGGCATGCGGGTGCTTCAAGGCCTCGGAGAAGATATCCGTGTGCGAAGTCGCAATGCCCAATCCTAATGCAACATAATATAACTGTTTCTCTTCTCAAGATTCTCGAGCTTCTGACCCATTTTTTGCACTCCAGTTTTATTTCTGTAAGTTTGGACTGATCGGTCCTCCACCTAAACTCCCAACTTTTGTGCAGATTTTTCCTCTTTTGTGACGCTTTTAGTATTGTGAAATTTTCTGTTTCTTCCAGCCTAGCTATATTTTCTGCCTGATCGGCTTCCTAGTTTCTCTTGATTTCTTTGTGGGATGGCACCCAGATGAATAATACTTTTTTTCTATCGATTCCAATTCCCACCGTATATTGATTGTATCTCTCGAATAAGAGAGGTACTGGGGCTTCGATCGCCGATTTGTTTATCCCTGATTCCGCTATCCAATGAAGGGCTTTCATAATTTCACTGTTTAATTGTCAAGGAATTTTACCCATTTATAGCTTTTGGCCCTCAACGTTTTAAGGAAATAGTAGTTTTTTGTAGTGGATTAAAAATGTGTCAAAAACTAAGAATTCTCATACAGACAATCCTACAAATGTTTGAGGATTATTATGGATGGATCATAATATTTTTAAATTGAAAAAATTGAATGAAATTTAAAAAAAAAAAATGCTTTATTAATTTTTATTTATTTGTTGGAGTTGGTTATCCGCATGGCTATAACTAAAATAAAATAAAATACATTATCTTTTTCTATATTTTTCTGGATAAACCCGGCCACGCTTTGAAGTGGCTTACTCTGAAATTAACTATTTGAGAAATAAATAAACGCATTCCGATGAAATTTACCCTAATACAAAATATCATCACACATAGTAGCCTAATTTAAATTACCATGGAGTAGGAAAGGGTTACAAAATTTTTCTGATATTTATAATACTTTACATATAAAGATTGTTACACTCTTCTATGAAACAGGAAGGAACGTTGAGTATTCCTTATAACAGTCCATTTTTCCACTAAGGATACTAACGGATATAACGGTAGATAAACATGCGATCAAAAATAAAATAGGATGCAGTTCTGTTAATAATTGTCCTAATCTAGTTATGGACACTATTTGACACAGCAGCAACTTTCTGTAAAAGTTAAAGATTTATTCAACCGTTACGTATCGAATTATGCGGTAACAAACTTAAATAAATAAACGAATTTCTGTATTTATGCATAGTACATTTTACAGTGAGTTAGGCTATTTATCATAGTCGGTAACAAACATACGCCCATTGCATTTTATATTAACTGTGTTAATCATTTTTATATTTCCGTTATTTCTTTTTCATTTTGTAGAGTTGATAAGAAAACTATCAATTTGCACAAAAATAATAGACAAAAGCGAAAATAGTATATTTTTCTATTTTTTATAAAAAAAATTCCATTAGATATATTCTTAGGAAAAGTAGGTATGGCAGATATTTGGCTAAACAGCTATGTTCTGTAAAAGTTTCATATTGATTCATTCAGTTTTGAGGTAACAAACATACGGTCCATGCCTATATATAAGATTATTAATTTATTTTATACAAGCATTTCCCTTCGCGGCTTTGCCGGCGAGCCTTTAAAATCAATTCTGTGATCATTATCTTGATATTGATTTAATATAATATGTTATATATTGACAACATATGTTATATATTAACAATATAACTGGGATCGGAGCTTCCGGTAGGTGAAATGTTGGAGGGGGAAGCTGCCGGCTCGGTAGAAGAGAGGGATACGCGCAATGGAGAGAATTCACTAAAACCGCCGAAACAGAAAATTGCTTACTCGTCGTGAACGCTTCATTTTTCGGCTTTAAAAGATGGTTTTCGACGCTCCATGGGGGCTTTCGAGTTAAACTCGTCGCATCAAGATCTTTAAAATGAGTCCAAATTAGATATTTTTTCTCGAAGTGCAAAAATAGGTGTCCGTTAGACTCAAACGACAATTTCGCCATTTAAACCCCTTAGGGGTTACATTTTTGAAATTCCTTTCTTAGTGGTTACCTACATCGCGTTTAAAATCTAAATTCCGAACTTCAAGTTTCTATCATTAGTAGTTTTTGCTCTGCGTTGATTCTGTCAGTCAGGACAAAGCCTCTTATATATAGAGAGATTACTATATTTAGTTTTTTCAAATTATAATTTTTAACTATATATTAAGAGGAGGGTTGTAGTCTCAATAAAGAAAATACTATAAATAAAGGAATCATTAAACCCAAAAGTAAATAATTACGTAACCAAGTTTGTAGGAAGAGACTATTTAATTACAGATATAGAATGTTAGGCCTTAAAGGCTCGTATATTTCAATAATTCACTTAATCATGCAGATTACATGCCAAATTTTCGCCTATTCAGGCATCTTCAGGGCTATGAGGGTTCTGTAAGCAAGATAGAAACTGACTCTTGCATTTTATATTAACTGTGTTAATCATTTTTGTATTTCCGTTATTTCTTTTTCATTTTGTAGAGTAAGAAAACTACCATTTTGCACAAAAATAATAGACAAAAGCGAAAATAGTATATTTTTCTATTCTTTATTAAAAAAAAAAAACCATTAGATATATCCTTAGGGAAAGTAGGTATGGCAGATATTTGGCTAAACAGCTACGTTCTGTGAAGTTTCATATTGATTCATTCAGTTTTGAGGTAACAGACATACGGTCCTTATATAAGATTATTAATTTATATAATATTACTATATTTAGTTTTTCAAATTATTATTTTTAACTATATATTAAGAGGAGGGTTGTAGTCTCAATAAAGAAAATACTATAAATGAAGGAATCATTAAACCCAAAAGTAAATAATTAAGTAAACAAGTTCGTAGAAAGAGACTATTTAATTACAGATTTAGAATGTTAGGCCTTAAAGCCTCGTATATTTCAATAATTCACTTAATCATGCAGATCCAGTCTGGAACCGAGTCTGTTTCTATCTTGCCTATAGAACCCTTATAGCCCTGAGGATGCCTGAATAGGCGAAAATTTGGCATGTAATCTGCATGATTAAGTGAATGAAATATGCACATATGAATGAAATTGAAATATACGAGACTTTGAGGCCCAACATTCCATATCTGTAAATAATTATTGTAAAAATTTAAAAAAAATGATTTTTTATTGCGAAATGCAAGGGGGGGGGAGGTGGCGTATATTTTATTTATTTTTAACCTTTGCTAGACAGTCATTATTAAAGATTTTTTACATGGCTATTTATTATTTTCTTTATAATTAATGAATAATTAACATAAGGATAAATTTGGGGCCTTGCGGTTTTTAAACAATTTAGAGATACAACACCTTAACATAGCTTGAATAATTAGCTAATGGAATGAAAATGGTTGCCATTGGATGAACCTTTTAGCGCCTCCGACTGGACCACATTTCATAAAATATGTATCAGCCATTAGGTGGGTACCTGCTCCATCGGGGCCTTTCATCTAATTAATACTTGAACAGCTGAGGAGTCCCCCCCCCCAACAACCCTCACGCCATGCTAAGTCCCTTCAAGTTTCTATAATTTAACTGCCTAAAGCCGCTGAGAAGGAGTTCGTATGTTCATATGAAAATAAAATTGAAAAATCCCTTTTAAAATAATAAATAATAATGCAGGCATAAAACAAATATTAATTTTATCACAGCTATTAATTTTGTAGTAAATGGCATCTTTGTGTTAAATCTTCCAAAAAAAAAAATAGCATTAATTTTTAAAAAATTCAAAAACGGTAAGAAAAAATACATCGGAGAAACATATAAAAAACTAAAATAATACAACACAAAAATAACTGCAAAAATGTAAAAAATATAAAAGCGACAGGATTATCGGAACACAGCATAAAAAACAACCACACCTTTGATTTCGACAGCACTAAAATTTTAAGCACCGTGCAAAATACAAAAAACAAAAAAATAGAAGAGGCAATGCATATAAAAAAAAAAACATAGAAAACACAATAAACCACAAAACACCTTAATAACCACCAAACGCATATAATAAAAAAATTGAAACACATATAAAAAAATAATAGAAACCAAAACCAATAAACAAACGAAGAAAAACAGGATGAAGGGGACTAGACAATCCAAGTACCTAAGTTCACATAGTAAAACCAGTTTAAAATGTTTGGAATAAATGTTTCTTTCATACATGCCAAAAAAATGTAAAATGAGAAAGAGGACAAAAGTATTGTACCGATTAAAAAATGTATGATGACAACTGGCAATTTGAAATGAGAAAGAAGTAACTTATAGGTAAGGTAATTGTAATACCAATATAAAAAATGTAAAATCACCTTAGATAACATAACTAATGTGACAAAAGATTAATAATTGTAAAATACGGTATATATAGATAACCAGAGGATCGGCCAATAGCCCAAAACGTCGGGAAATCGAATAAAAAATAAATATACGGAAGAGACTCCTTCATTTGAAAAAGAAAACTCTATATAAAGCACTCTTCCTCACTAAGTGAAAGAAAAGAACCAAGTAGATAAATTAAATGTTGTGATGGAAGAATACAAAGGAAATAAAGAGTCAGACAGCATACGGGAGAATAAAAAAATAAGATGTACTGTTTTATCAAGAAAAACATTCAATACGAAAATATGACCTAAAAAAGCTATTTTGAAAAATGCTTGTATATGATCCAAGTGTGTATATATAAATTTTTACAATGAATAATGTTATGTATTTGAGACTGATAGTTATGGTTAGAATGTTTCTATATAGAATCAATATATTAATTCTGTATATATTAATTAATATATATTAATCAGGGTTCGAAATTAACTCTTATTTTCCCTCTCTGAGAATATAAGTACTTTAAATGTATAACTTTAAATTCTATATTTTTTTATGGTCAGCACCCCCAATAACCTAATAATCGATCTCAATATCGACTCCAGGTAATTTAGTATATATAGATTGATATTTCTATAAAAACATTTTTTTTTATATTTATTGAAAGAATTAATACATTCTGCCAGAATCAAGAGCATTAATATTAGTGCTGTAAAAAATTAATATTAATAATTAAAATTTAAACCTCGAAGAAGAAATGAAAAAATAAAATAACAATCACAAAAAATAAATTACATTCTCAAATTCATGCCTATTATATTACAACTATTATCCCAAAAATGTAATCCAAAAAACAAACAGTAAGATATTATAAGGGAGAAAAAAATTAAGATGAACGTTTTTATTAGGAAAGAACATTAAAAATGAAAATGTGAACAAAAAACTCTTTTAAAAAATGCTGATATAAAATTTAAGAGCGTATGAATTTTTATATATATTTAAAATAAATAATATTGTGAATTTGTGACTGACAGTTAGTATGTTTCTATATTAATAAGGGTTCGAAATTAACTCTTATTTTCTCTCCCAAACAATTCAAGTAAAGATAAGACTCTAGAAATGTATACCTCTAAAATCTAAATGATTTTCATAATGAACATCTCCGATAACCACATAATCGACCTCAATATAGATACCAGGTGATTTATTATGATGAGTACGATTTCCATAAAAACCGATGGGTCCTTTTTGCTTTAGGTACCCAAGCTGTTTTACTGCTTGAAAAGTAACTGTTGTTGATTGTTTAATAAAATTAAATTATCATTTATGCTTCAATTACTATTTGAATTACATAAGTACAGGTTATTAAAGCGATATATTTATTATAAAAAGGATATTATAACTTTAGATAAATTTAATTTTGGATGTCCCTACCTCAGCTAAAAGCTGATTTTGCATAATGTGTGAATAAATGTATATAATTAGGTGTAAAATTATTGCAAAGCAAGTAAAGAATTATTATTATGTCCCTACCATGTTCCTTTAAAATTTCCTTTTTATTTCTCAACAAGTTTTCAAATAACAAACATCTCAACTCGTCTGTTAATATTCCTTTTTTTATTAACATTTTCTGCCACTTTTTTTCATTCTGAAGTAAGGAATACAGCTCCAAGAAATTCATTTGGAGAAATGATAATGGGTCTGTGTAAACAGATGATTTTTTAATTAATTAAAAAAAGTCACTTCTCAACCAGTAAAAGTAACTGGCATACCTAAAGCTAAAAATACCCAAAACATAAAAAACATTAAATGTGTTAAAAATATAGATGAAAAAGGTCGAAGTGTCTAAATATTTTCTTACAATAAAATATTTTTCTTTTTTCTCCGACATTGAAAACGCCAGTCCGAAGCCGTGCCCTATAAATAGAACATGATTGCATGTTGGAAATCAGGCTAGCTTAACACAGAACATTGTCAACTTATCTAATCGATACATTTCCACGAATCATGAATTCACCACCCATCAGGCTTTATTCATAGGCAAATTCTTGAAATCGTTTTACTTTAAAAAAAGTTTATGTTAGACTCGTTTTAATAATTATTACAAATCGTCAATAGTATTTTCATTATTAGAACTGCTGATAAAGAATTATTCGATTTGACGACACAAGATATGTCATCTAAGCAAATTTGGGAATCAAGTTCCTGTAACTGAGTGACGAGTTTAATGAATTGCTTTCTTACATCGTTTGCCAGGCTAAGGTTTTCTTTAAGTTTATCTTTTTTATAAAATTTATTGGGACTTCTTAAAGAAATTTGTAGGTTGTTCAGATCCAGATAGCTTGCATCCCTATGTTTTAAGATTAATGCATTTGAGAAAATTTTGCAACTTGCAGAGAATCTGTGTTCTATAATATCAGACTTCACTCTACAATCTAGCGACTTACCTCAGGTAACCTTTCAGAGTTATGGGGGATAACCTTCTAACTAACCACCTATTTCTAACCTTTTTCCTACCTAACTAACTAGTGAATTCAAGAACTTTATAAGCAGTATATCTTTTCTTTTTATAGGATGTGTGATTGATTAAAATTTAGAAAGTAATTTTTTTTTTGGTGGGTTGGCACCTATATGCGAGCCATCTCTTAAGGATAGAGTTTCGTATAAGGTACAATTTTATGACATTTGTCGGCATGTATTTCAATTCTTCAGTTTTGACAGTCTTAAATAGTTTCGTTGCATGACTGATGACCTAGGGGAGCGATGGATAGGTCATCAATCACTGATAACACACGTGTCATCGGCGTACGGAGAGTGGACAGTGCCAGGATGTGTAAAGATGTCAGCTATATAAACCGTGTGGAGAATGGGACATCTAGGATAATACCCTCACAGAAACACCGACGAGCCAAAAATAAACGAATCGACAAGAAAAATTATTATGTACTGACAAGAAGGTGTTAAAGGTGCGGTGTCAATGACCCCACTAGAACATTTTTTGAGCCATTTTTTAGTTTCTTCTTAATAAAGGGATACAATAAAAATAAAAAAAAATAAAAAAATCGAAGGTTGGAAGGGAATGTTAGAGAATTGGCTAATACTGTTTCCTAATTGCAATTTTTGAAAAATTCAATAATTTGAATGTCATCAGTCATTTATTTAATGTTCTTTGAAGATTTATTTAATGTTTTCCCGAATGGGACTTCAACACTCTTTTGTATCAGGAAATATGAGCTTTTTTTTACGAAAGATAGAGAAAAGCTGGAAAAGTGTTTGTTCTTATAAAATGACCATGTACATTTTGTACATGACCATGTACATTGAACGGTACATTTCAATTCTACATTTCATAAAATAAACACCTAACGACGGTCTCAATATTCCATTTATTTATATATAACAGGAGATTTTGGTGCTCATAGCACCATATTCATCTGCACAAAACCAATAAATAATAAACATATAATTATTAATACATATATATATTTTTTTTAATTGTCATGCATACGCCTAATCTCTTACCCTCTTATAGTATATTGCTGCTAATCAAGATAAGCTAATGAACGAAAAACAGGAAGCAGCACACCGCCCCTTTGCTTTATTCCTTCATTTTGGATACATTTAAAAATATATAAAAAATATTTTAAAAAAATATAAGCTCAAATCTAACAGTATGCTAATAAATAATAACAGATGTAACATTGGCTTATTTCATTATAAAAATATGGAAAAAATTCGTTTAAGTTTATAATTTCGGAATTTCGAAACACCAATTTTAAACATTTATATTTCAGGCATAATTGATTACAAATTCCTACTTTAGGTATTTAAACAGACGACTCAACTGATGTAACATACAGTTATATAAACTCTCCCTTACGGGAACGATAAGAGGATAAGAGATAGGGCATATGCATGACAATTTTTCAAAAAATATATGTATTAATAATTATATATTTGTTATTTATTGGTTTTGTGCAGATGAATATTGTGCTATGGGTACCGAAAGCTCCTGTCACATCCACATTTACTTAGTTAAATTTCTATTTTTAAAGTTGAACTTGTGATGTCATTTACATAAGATCTAAAAAGATTGCCCAGTTATTCTTTTTTATTTTAAATGGTTAGGTATACTATTCTTCAGCTTCTATTATTTATCAAAGAAATATTTTTTATGGATAGTTTCAAACGTGAAAAATGATAGCATAAAAAGGGTGTAATGGACATCGGAAAGGCATAAACATGCGGAGAAACCTGTTTCCCTACTCGAAAGCTGACAAGGGAATGGTTGATCCTGCCAAAGATAGGCCAGAGATTTTATCACGAACAAGATCGGGTAGGAACTTCAATAGCTAAAACTATCAGCCTTCGTGTAATAAACTATTTATGTTACATAAAATTTTAAACACATATGACAAGCTGTATATTAAAAAATAAAATATGATAGCTTCCGAATGTATCCTCGTTCTTTTAGACGCATCGCGGAGTATTGGCAGATTGCAAATTCGGTTGCATTATATAAAAAGATAATTTAGGCATATAGCATTTAATATTCAGAGTGTTCTAATTTACATCCAAGAAGAAATTTCAAGCTTAATATAGAATTCAAAATAAAGATCGGAGAATGTTTACAGAACGCAACACAATATCTATGATGCATAGCTCACATTATCTCATCCACCTGTTCAATCAGTAATAGGTCAATAATCACAAGCTTAATTTTCTTCAATAATAAACTGGATAACAATGAGTATTTATAGGTTTAATGTTTTGAATGATAAACGTTTCCAAAAAAAAAAAATAATACTCATTTTCTAAAAAATAAAAAAAAATTGTACAGTCTCGTATTTTTTAAAGATTTAACATCTACAAAATCATATAGAAAAGAGTTAGATATTTTATTCGCCGATATATACTTATATGATGAAATACTCTTGTAGAGATGGCTTCAATCATTTATGAAAAAAAATGTTTTTTTTTAGTCCATTTTAAAAAATTATTGTTTGATATTAAATTAATTTGTTAACAAAATAAAAAAAAAACATTTTTATTAGTCTATTGTTTCAGGTGATTATCATCCAACTATATTTCTATAAAAATATTTTTAGTATCTTATTTGCGACGTCTCGGAAAAGCACCCCTTAAAGCACCTTAAAATTTATAAATTGAACATTGTATAAAATGTTACACCTTTCTTTACCTAGATAGCGTGTTCAAAAATCATATTGGACAGACTATGTAGACCATAAGAAGCCAGTGAATGATATGAATTTTGGACACACTATGTAGGGAAAGGAAGATGTAAAATTTTATACAATGCTCAATTAAGAAATTTTAAGGTGCTTGATGATGGACAGAGGGTCCGAAACGTTGCATATCGGATAGTAAAAATATTATATTAGCAATATAATTAGATGTTAATCACCTGAAACAAAAGACAAAGAAAAGAATATCAAGAGTCAAAAAAAGAAAAATTATTGGTAAAAGAAAATATATTTACAAAAAACATTGCAATCGTATCAGTTTCAATATAAATATATTGGAGCTTATGAATTTTAAAATAAGGTTTATTAAATAGCGGGATGTCTGCAATTTTCTGCAATCTAACAATTTCCTTTTTTTTGCCCCATTATCGCGTTTACACGCAAGCTCATAAAATTCAAAATTTGCTCTTTCAATGTTGTCTTCTCTACACAAAATCTAGTCTTCTCCACACGATCTGAGAAGAAATCATTGCATCACACAGGAAAAGAAAGAATCTACTATTTGACGGAGAGATTATTTTTCCATAAAACATTTATAAATTACCATCACATCTACTGAATAGAATGGTACTACTGCTGGACAAATAAGTCTGTAAATTTCGCAAGGATGTTCAAATCTGATTTTGAAACTCTTGTGGGATTTTTCAAAGATGAAAATTCAGAAAAGTTATACAATTATGATTTATGGTTTTTTTAAAATTAACTTATTGTTTCTGGGACGGAAAACAAGATAAAAACAAAAGTACACGTTTTTAACGTTTTTTAACATAATTTTAGGCAACGTTTTTTTAAATGGGCAACGTTTCGGCTCCTGGAGCAATTCTCAAGCTATGCATCATACTTTATTATCTTATGTAATTGGGAAAAAAATTAACGTTAGAATTTAATAACTGTTGGCTGGTGGCGTCATTTTAATGTCATCTAAAAAACGTTGGTCATATCTCCCACTACTAGCTCCGAGGAACTTGCAAGTAATATTCTAATATAATTTTTTTTTTCCAATTACATACAATAATACAATAAGTATGATGCATGGCTTTAATATGGATCTATGAGCTTAAACGTTGCCTAGTTAAATAAACTTTACGTTTTTCTGGTAAAAAAAAAAAAAAAAAAAAAAAAAAAAAAAAAAAAAAAAAAAAAAAAAAAAAAAAAGCCTATTTTATTCATATAAAACAATCACCAAACCTGAGTAAGATGATTAGAGAATTTTTAATTGAAGTAAAAACTGATATATCGTATTAAAACTTGAAATATAATGCCATTTAGAATGAATCCCTATTAGAAACCATCCTTTTTTAAAAATATAATTTTTATTTCTTTTTGAAAAAAATTATAAAAACTTAAGAACTGTAAAAGGATATATTGTAAAAATAACCAATATAATTTGTATTTTTTTTTCTTGTCCGTTTTCATTGTTTCATTTTTCTTTGTCTACCATCCTCTTTTGTCCAATAGAATAAATCGCGAGGCATAGCGCAATAAAAGACATTGTTTCGATTTCACAATACAAATTCTTCATTGACTTTTTTTCCCGATCTCTCTTCATGACGCCGGTTCCCTCATTGTCTATCATCATGCGCAGTCTTCATTCTATTAAACCTTTCTTCCTACCTACTGATTAGAGGTTGGACAAATGGCTACCTAGCTTCCATTTGTCAAGGACACTATCAGAATGCTTAAAGATAGAAAACATGTATTTTATCAGGAATAATATTTTTTTTTATCATAAGGAAAAAATTCTGCTTAACAAATCGACGAAATGTTATATTTTCTCCTAATTTTTCCTAGATGGAAACTCAGAAGATAAATAGATATTAGGTTTGAATTGAGTGGATTTGTAGTGGTGAGTTTGAAAGTTGACAGATGGAACAGGGATCCGGAGGAAAATGCTCTTTTTCTCTTTGAGGAAGATGCCATCGAGTTGGATGGGGCACCTGTTGGTGAGCCGAGAACTTTTCCAGCTTTTCGTTAGTTTTCCCCGACCGAGAAGGGAAATTTCCATAAGTCCTTATTTGAAATTCAGCAGGAATGGCTTTAATAAGCGGTGAAAATCGGATTTGAGTGAGATGGTTGCTAGATTCAGAGACGGTAACGAGTTTATTTATGAAATTTTAGGTTTAGGCGTTTTTCCTTTGACGAACTTCCTAAAAAAAAAATTCACAAAATAATTTATTGTATCGAGATCCTTCTATCTTAAAAAAATGATAAAAATTAGGACGTTGGTTCTTAAACTATTTTCGTGGCCGCGCCGTATATGGTTTAAATGTAATCCACATCCTCCTTATATTTATATAAATATGCATTTTTATAACATTTTTACTGGTCATTCTTAAAGTATATTAGTTCCATTTTGTTTCTAATGAGTTAAACCTTGCAGTTAAGCGTCATCTATATCTAATCATCTTCTTACACAAACGCAGACCTACATAAGGTTTTTCTCCTTAATTAATTATTATTGAATTAGTAGTCTAATAAGCCCCCGAAGGGTCCACCGACCACACTGACCATCACATACACATGTAACATACTCAAAAATATCTTTCCACAGCCTGACTCGAACCCAAGATCCGGGAGCATAGAAAGGCAATGTCTTTATTACTGATCTACCTTACTTCCTATATACCAATCATAAAATGTATAAATATCAATCTCAATGAGTAAAAGAATAAACTCTTGTAATAATTTATGAGCCATATTTTTTTCAATGGCAAAGGGATCATTCAACTGGGTTCTGAGTATCCACGTTCAGCACTCATCAATATTTTATTCCCCGAGTTCCCTTTCACAGACTAATTATTGGGATGGCGTAAGCTTTGAAGAAAATTATTAGTTGATTCGAAAGAGAGCTGTCATCTGAGCATATTGGAGTGTTTCCGAGACTAGGGCATCTTCGATTGAATGGCTAAAATAAATCAATGATTCATCTAGATTACATCAGACGGAAGAAGAACTTCAAATTTAAGTCTATTAAGACACGAATCCTCTTAAAATAGTAAATAAGTTTTGTTAGTTAACTACGCGCATGGTCAGTGAACAGTGATGTTATTATGGCATCCCCAACTTTAATTATGGTAATGAAAATCGCTTAAGAATGGTCCAGAAATTGGAGTATTCGCAACATCCACTTTATATGATGGAGTACATCAATATTCCTTAAATAGTCATCTTTAAAGTGATCATGTTTATAATATTAAACACTAGATATTATTAACTCCGAACTTATTCAAATCCAATCCAAACTATTATCATGACTCCAATTTGATCACACATGAGACATGAAAAGAATTTTTTTGCAAATACCGTTATGGTTTATTTATTTTTTTTAATAATAATATTTACACGAATTCGAAGTTTGATTCGTATTTAGAAGAATTGAACTATTACCTTTCACAATGAGTGTAAAAAAATTACAATTTATTTTCATATGTATTCTAACGATGTTTTACTGGCTTCAGAGTTGAAATAAATATACAGATGAAAAAAAAAAATCCCCTCTGACATTTCAAATCAGTTTGAACCAATCCATCGATGATTTCCCATTTTTTTTCAATGTTATTCACGATGATAAAGGAATTTCAGTCATTGATTGTTATTTAATGCGCGGATAAAATACAGGCAGGTCTTATATGTTCTTCCGTTTATTCTGAAGGTAAAATACATTATTACTAATCCTCCAAATCCTCTGGTTTGATTTGATAATTTCCATTTCCCAATCCATTTCCATTAACAAAAATCCATTTTCACTAGGGTTTTGCGCGATGTATTCGCCTCTTTCCTACTTACTGTACACACAATAAATTTCGAAGACACGTGCGGACAGTTTCAACAATTCGTTTACTTTTGAATTCATTGGAAAGGCCTTTGTCTTGAGTGACTCACATATGAGCAATCCAAGAAACATTCGACTTTATTACATTTTTACGTTTCTCATTTATGTAAAAAACGAAACATTTCTACAAAAATTAAAATAAATAAATAAAATAAAAGTCTTGGGATCTAGGTACTAACAATGGACCACGTCTAGCCATTTGAAGTACAATAATATAATTAAGACAAATTAGAAACAGAACAGGATGTGGATAATAGATACTTTTTTTATTTTTTTTTTTTTAATATTAAGAGTATACCAATATATGAGGGCGCGAAATAAGATTTGCTAACAAATCTTGGGGCCAAAAAAAAAAAAAAAAAAAAAAAAAAGTATGAGGGCTATTTAGGCATTGAATTCTCATCCCAAATTTATGTGTTGCATTTATGATCCACCACTATACTGTGCTAAGATTTAAGTTCGAATGCGTTCAATAATATAATAATTATTCATGGGTCGAATTAGTCATTAGCTTTTTAAAAATGTTTTATTTTATATTTATTAGTCAAAATTATTAAGAAAAATTGCGCTCAATAAAATTTATTCTAATTTGTTTATGACAAAAAGGTTTTATAACTAAAAGTCCAAGGATCTTATTTTAATAACACAAACAAGTTTCAGAACAATTGTTTTCATTGAAATTTTATGGTAAAAAGTAAACTTTAGTTACTAGGCACTTAGTTGTGGATTTTCTTGGGCGAGTGATTTTTATTCATCTGCATTAAGAGGCCATACCACTTTAACCTTTTAGTATCGATCTGATGAACTATTTTTTTGTTGAACACCGTTTTTATCTCTTATTAGCATGTTTTGGATTCTAGATACACCGCCGCTTCTCCTCCAGAAATTTCCAAGGAGAGCAGTCTGCTTTCGGCCAAACTTCTGATTTATAAGTAACTACGCTTTCTACAAATGAATGGTAGATCAGTTGATTCAGTTGAGAGGTGGCAGAAAAAAACTAATAAAATCATCTATCAGCCCAGCAATCTGGCTATCATATACTCTATAAAGAATTATTACCTAGAACAATATCTAATAAATAAATGACGTTAACAGTTTAGATTTAATAAAAATAATATTTAAAGTAAAGGGAGAACTGTTAGACCTAAATTACAAACCATGGGTAGATGAAGTAAGTTATTATTGTACCATTTGTAACAAAAATGAAATAGAGGACATGGTGTATTTTACTGGAGTATGCCCAATTTTTAATTACATCAGGGTGAAATATTTTGGAAAAATATTGATCAGAAGAGAAGAGTTATTAGTATTGTTCAACAAAAATAAAATAAATGACATTTATTTTTATGTTAAAGAAGCATTAAGATACAGAAGATTATTGTTATCTGAATTCTCTTAAGATTGTAAATATTTTCTTTATTCTCTATGAATGTACTATTATTTTTAGGACGGCGTAAGGCGTAAGCCATGTCAAAATGTGTCCTTGGATATGTATATAGCTTTGTAAATACTTATTGTTTGTTAAATAAAGGACTTTTCTATCCTATTCTTAGTGTAAATGTGGTAGGGGGAAAAGGGATCTTCAGTGTTGCATCCTCTCTGAAGAAGCCGGAAGTCTGACTTGGCAGGAACAAAATAAGCTGGAAACCGACCTCTACGGGACACTGTAGAATATCTGGGAGCCGCTAAGTTGAGTTAGAAACGGGACACTAAAAAATAGTATATAGAATAAAAATATAGAAGAGGGAGGATAGGAAGAATACTATATCAAAGCGATGAGGCTCCCGATCGTGAACGGCAATGAATCCTTTCATACGAAGATAATTGTGATCCTGATGGCATCGGAGCTACCAGTATCCGAAGAGGGGAGTGGGAGGTGGATAATTTATTACTGTTCCGGTAATGGGCGCTATAGGTTTATTAAAAAGGCTCTTCCCCCGGGCCTTTCATAATAGATTCGAAGACAAATAGAGGCTGGAGAAAGTGCAGCTTGAGGGCGGACTGTCCGCACCGCCTAGCCACTCAATTATTTACATCTTTAGTTTTAAAATATTAAAAAGGGACGTCGTCATGAAGTGATGAATGGGAGCAGCCGACTTTTAGATAATTAAGTAACAATCGCCGCCACTACATTATTTATCAAAACCAAAACTAATTTGTGGGTCGTTACGCTCGTCCATCATTAGTCGTAATGAGAGCGATGGCAGGTGATGATGCTCAGGACTACGGTATAACTGACCTCAACGCGTCTAGTCAATGAAACAGGCCCAGATCTAATCGATTCACGCCTTGAAGTAAAAAGAATACTGATTCTTGCCCCTTCCCTTACATTCATGTTCATCCCGAATAAATGGTCGACTTCAGTTCCGAATGACATGATTTGTATATACTTATGAAGAAGGAATACCAATTAAGAATATCTTAAGAGAAACTGCCCGGTCCACAGCTTATGATTAATTTAGTGATTGAGAAAGTCGACATGAGATTAAGATATATCTAAACTGAAAGAATACGAAGCAGCCAGTTCCTTAAAACCAAAAAGAAGAACTAAAGTTACCTCAGATGGACCAATGCAAATAGACCATTACTTCCTTTTCCAATTGTACCCTAGGTACTATTGAAAAAAGAATAATATAAAATAAGATGGAAGGTGTACATTTATACAAACTGGCTATGGTGAAAGGCTCAAAGTGGGTCTAAACAGCGCTGAGTAGTTGAAATGATGATAAAAACATGTTGAACTCTGTGGTACCGAGGAGTACAATTACACAAACTGGATATGATAGAGCTAGGCTAAATTAATCAAAACTGGCTATGATGTATAATGAGTAATGGACATTAAACCTACAATACCTATAATAATAATATAATCATTATCGGTCAAATAATAGTTAAATATACCAAAGTATAGGGTAAACCGTACAGTCATTGACACCCTTAAAGACTACATTTCTGTGGTGAAATTAAAAAAAATACTTTTTATGAAGGGATTGAAACTTCCTATAGCTCCTCTTTATCTATCCTTATAAAGACTCAAGAGGTTTTTTTGGGTCAAAAGTTCAGTAGTTTTACCATAGGGCAATATTTATTGTTAAAAGTGCAAAAACTAGTTATTGACACCCTTTGGATTTAATTGTGAAATCTTCCATATGGTTTGTTTAAGTCTTACTTCATAGATGACTTAGAGGACCCTTCACACATTAGATTCATATATATCTTAAAACAAAATTAGGACTTGTATACTTATTTCTTTAAGTTAAAGTTGGGGTGTCAATAACTGTACTGAGTGTCAATAACTGTATGTTTTACCCTACTTATCATACGTTAGTCGCATACCGTTTGCATGTCGGAAGATTAAAATGTATGAGTGCAAAGCCAAACGGATTCATTTTAAGTCAGATCATTTACGGGGGGGAATAGAAAGGCCAATAAATACTGCTCGCAGAAACTGATCAGTTTATTTAGACATAAACGTATTTAAGTATCAATTATTTCATACAGCTTTAAAACAAAGAGCAAACTGCGATGGTCTGAGAAAAAGGTGGGAATGGGCCAATAGAGTAATCTGGCTGGAGAACAGGTAAAGGATTGCTGAAAAGGCCAAGACCTCAGCCAGAAAGAAGGAAGAAGAATTAGAATTTCAACAATTTATAAGCGTAAAGACCCGAGTGTTTTAAGCCTCCAATGCAAACAAATAAAAGTAAATAGAAGTATTTACGTTAATTTCTTTATAAGAAGGAAAACGGTATACCATAGAATGCACTCTATTGGTTTGGCACAAAACTCAAGAGGGGGACATTAAGTTTTGATAGTTGCAAGCTCCTTGGGGAATAACGGAGATAAGTGGAGATAGATGAGGATTGGGCTAAGGGATATGTAAGGTCATGTTGACATGAAACAGTCACGACAGTCATGGATCTACTTTAATGCAACTGTGGCAACGGAGGGGAGGGAAGGGAGTAGGGCGTCAATTGTGGACGGAGGTAGGCTCAAAGAGATAGTATCTCAGGATCCGACTCAATGGCCGTGGCTACATTACATTCCAGGAGCCTGGTCACGTTTCGCCGGAGATGCAAATGTCACTGGTTTTATTATCTGTATTAGAGCGTTTGCAGGGGGAGGGGGAAGGATATCTCTTCAGCGTTGTACATTTTATCTTAGATAAAATAAATCCGCGGAAATGATGACGTTTTTAGACTTTAGGCTGAGTTTCCTTATCATTTTTATAAATTAGATTATCATTATCTGAGGTGACGGTTCTAATCGAACTTATCGGCTACGTTCGGAGATATAATTGAATAACAGAATGAGGAACGAGGTTTGATGAGTTCCTGGTTCGGAAAGTTGTGGGTCCGATTCTCACCTGAGTTATTTAATATTCATTTCTTGCATGACCAGATAAATGAGTATCGACACTCCCACTCCAGTTAGTAAGCTGCGACGACCTCTTGGAAGTAGCCTTAGTTAGCTTTTTAGCTGAAGTAGCCGTCAGAGGTTGGCAAAAAGTATGAAAAGGCCTAGTTTCCAGACTCCTTCCAACAACTAGGTCACTATTAATATTAGGACGACATTGCTGGAGATTATCTCCAGGCTTTTTGAGGAAATAAATATGGATCATTGATCATGAATAATAGTTAAGTTTTTAATAAAATATATTAAGGTATTGAATTCTTGGAAATTCAGAAGACAGTAATTCAGGTAAAATTTGTTTTATATTTTTTAAGGCTGATCAAATTAGTGACGCGATGAGCTTCATTTTTAAACAAATACATATATTGAAGGTAATTTTTCATTCAATAGTAGTTCACCGGTCGGTAACGGATGAATTTTCATACCTCCCCACCCAGTTTTGAATATATTTCCATATCTACGTCCTTGAGTTTGTTGGTCAGAGTACCTGAATCCTTTCTGAATCCTTTTTAAAGTTAATTCCGTCATGATGAACATTGACAAGCAGAACATCTATCTCCCTTACATATACCAATATTTTGCATTTATTAATTAATAATAAAATTAGGTCTAAAATTTAACTAACAATTGCTTTACATTTATCAAAAACAATCATAATTAAATTACATAGATTCTATACTAATAACATTCTAAGTCAAAGTTGTAAAGATTCTCAACCAACCATATTTCAACTTGTTAAATTCATTTCCATCTGGAAAGACGTCTAAGCATTAAAAAAAAAAAAAATATATATATATATATATATATATATATATATATATATATATATATATATAATAAAAAATATATATCGCCATTCTTTCTCTTCTATACAAAATGTGTTTTGATAGGTATGATGTATATAGACCTATATGTCCAAAATGTTCATAGGTTAATGAACTATTGAGACTGCAAAAAAAGTTTTTTATTTTATAACAGTAAAATAAAGCAGCAATAACGTGCTTTAAAAAAAAATACTACCATCTCTGTATTTTATGAAGATCATTCTAGATTTTATGCTACGTGTTAACAGAAGATCAATTAATTAAGTGGGTTGACAAATAGCCTCCTGTTTTTTTTTTCATTTATCTAAACGTTAAAGTTTGGGTAGGGGGGGGGGTGATCTACCAATCATCATCAGGTTTTTTTTTTTTTTTTTGTGTCACATCTTTGGTCTTATGAACACTTGATATTCCAGTGCAACCAGTCAGTAGAATTTATCGCGAATTAACAACAATTTCCAGAACCATCTCAAAAACGAATTTCTTATCCCATGAGACTCGAACATAATTCAGAACATGAAGAAGAAGAGAATGGAACAGTGAGCAAGTCAAATAAAGACGAACAAGTTAGGAATGACTGATGATTACGCACTGTGGGGTAAGGAAGACTGGATGAAGGAGGCAAAGCAGAAAATCTAGTTAGGCCGTTCACTTTATGCCAGGACCAATTAACCGTTCAAATTGAATAATAAAGGCTACAAAGGAGCATTACCGCTAACCGAGTCAGCAAACTTTTGCACCGTTCTCTTTAGAAAGGGTTAGCTACTCCGATAATTCACTTTTAACAAGCGAAATAAACTTGTTCCGCCATTAGAGAAATTGAATTTATTTACCGAACAGTAGGGAACGTAAAGAAAGGGGTGGGAAGTCATGTACATATATTTTGGCATACGTTTTAAAGTATAATTTTGTATGCCTATGGAAGGGTTTCAAAAGCCTTGAAACCCTCAAAGACGACATCGACTTTGTGTTATAATATAGCATAACTAATAAAGTAGATGTATTCAACTGTAATCATTTTTTTTCAATAAATAAAGTTTCAAATATTCGAAAAATTAATCATTAAACCCATAATAGCAGCCTCAATCTAAGTTTACGCAAGGCAGGATTTGATTGCATAAATATATGATTCCATGAAGGAAGAATTAGAACTTAACATAAATTAACGATTTCTTAACCCAAAAAAGAAACATTTATTGAACTGCAAAAATTCAAATGATCTTATATTGGAATGTAAAGATTCTTTAAAAAACAACGTGAATTTCCCACCTGCAACTTACACCCCGACATGCACATAAAAGACACTACATGAGATAAGAAAGAAAAAAAGCTTCAGGAAACCGTTGAAGCTAAACACTATAAACAAAAACAAAAAAAAAAAACCTTTCCACTAAACGGCACATAGCAAATAAAATGTTTTTCTTAAGGTGCTATTCTATAAAACATATGTATATGAAATATTCTACAATAGTGTAAAGTTATATATTATGTAACTTTTATATATAATTATAATTATATATTATATATTTTATATAATATCAAATAAATATATATAATTATATATATTTTATATACACATATACATAAAATAAAAGCTTGTGTTCATCAATATGTTTTCTGTTTTTTTTTTTTTTACCGATGGCACGTGTGTTCTATCAATAAAAATATTATAAATGCTACATAGTAATACAAAATATTCATAATCTATTCGTAAATAATTTATTTTTGAAGAGAAAAGATTTGGCTCCGCCGGGAATCGAACCCGGGTCTTCTGCGTGACATGCGCGGTATGCTATCCATTACACCACGGAGTCGCTTCCAAACGGTGCCAAATCCTTCCTCTTCACTGACACCTCTCCCAACGATCTCGCAAGTTTTGCGAGTATTTACGGGAGATGGACAATTTTTGTCCAATTTTGGGCATCTCTTGACGTTCGTAAATTTTTAAATTATTTTATATTAATTTAGCCAATATTGTGGTGTAACCACCTATGTCACGCGGAAGACCCGGGTTCGATTCCCGGCGGAGCAAAATCTTTCCTCTTCAAAAATAAATTATTTAAAATAGTTTAAAAAATAGGTGGTTACTCCAATATAATCTATTCGTACTAATTCATAATCCTAAATTAATCTTAATCATAAGATTAATGTACATATTGTATTTTAATTTTTATATAATATAAAAAAGAAAAACCTCAAAATGACCTATATGAGCCTTTCAGTTGACAGAATGGATAACTCGAATTTCAACATTTTGTATGAAAGCACTTTAAATATATTTATTTTCGAAAAATGTGGACATTTTTACTTTGTATGTATATTTCAGTAAACTGTTATGTTTTAATATTTGTATTATTTACCGCATATGGGGAGCGTCCCCGGGTGACATATGTGAGAATGATCGGTGGAAATTTCAAGAAAGTTCCTCCCGGCGAAGTCCGTTGAACTCACCGACCAGCAATGAGTGCGCCCCCCCCCCCCTCCAGGCTTGCTGGAGGGAGTGACGTAGGTTTGAACACCCTACTCACATATGTTTTAGTTCATCCAAACGCCACAGTCATGGCTGAGTGAACTGTAGCGGTCAATAAAATTGCGAAACTAGGTTGTGAGCGAATCCCTTAAAGATTAAAAAGCACGAGACCGACTGGGAAACGTCCGAGGGGTAGGCCGAAACGGAGGTGGGAGGATTGCGTGAAGGCAGATATGTCGATATGTCTGGATGGCGGTCGGTGGATAGAGGGGTATAGGGAGCGAGTTTTGGTTCGGCATCGAAATATTATTAAACTCCTAATAAACCTGATTCTAACCTCTTATTCAGCAATGCCTTGGTCTCTGCATAAAGCAGATATTAAAATCCTGCTCAAGCTGCCAATATTTATTTAAATGAGTCAATTTCTTACAAGGCATGTTTTATGTCTGACAAATACGTTGAAATCCGGCTAACCTAATAGACTTTAACGACTCGACAATAAATTATGCTATAGAAAGAGTTATTCTAACTGACCACACTAAATGTAAGTTGTTTATATACTACGGGTAATTTGGAAATAAGCCTAAAATAAATTAAAAAAATCGAACAGGGCTTCTACGTGTTTATTGCTAGGGGATTTCGGCTAGACGACTAGGCTCCGACTTCAGGGTCGTAAAAATCTGAGAAGATTACACCGTGACGCATTCTTGATGGCTTCCGTCTAAACCGCTTATGATCAGACAGACGCAAGTGGAGTATAACGGCTTAATTTACAACTGTTATTTCAGGGGGGAGAAAATGGTTTGCCTAAGCAGAAAAAATTATCCACGCATCCCTCACTAAGAAATATACCTTAATCTTATTTTTATTTTACAATTAATGATGGAAAACAAGAACAACTCTTCTACATATTTAAGCTTAGATGCAATATGATTCCATATAATTTCTTAACAATAATGCTCATTTGGTGATATAAAATAATCCATTTTATTCCTTCATTAACCACAAATAGAAGCTTTCTACAGTCTCAAGCGCCATATTCCTCTATAAAAATAAAAATCATTAGATTGAGAAAAAAAATTCCACAATTGTCAAGGAGAAAAAGGGAATCCTCACTTTATGAATGGTAAAATATTTTTCATCCTAATTTAGGAATATCCATAATCCATAAGCTTAAAGGATCCCTCAGTTCCTATGTAATTTGTAAGTAATGATTTAAAATTATTTCCCATTGATTCGGTTGATAAAATTTAAAAATATTAAAGTTAAAGCTTAAAATTTTTATCGATATATTCATTTTTTAGATATTTTAGTACAATGATTACCGTTAAGCATTAGCTTATGGATATCCATAAATAAGAATTAAAAATATTTTACAATTGATAAAATGAAAGAATTATCTTTTTTCTCCTCGACAATTTCTCTTTTTTTGTCCAAAAAATTCTATTTTTATTTTAATAAAGAAATATTTTTAAAAGAGAATGGACCGTCTTAAAGTTTAGCTACCTTACTTTATGCTAAGGACATCTGTTTAAAATTAGCATATAATTTGATAATTCCAAAATATAAAACTTCTGGAAAACAAACCAAATCACATTTGCGCAAACCAAATAAACCATACCACTAATGAACATTCAGAAAAAGTAAATAGAAAATTGCAATCGGAACACATAATCTGCATTACAGAAGTAGTTTTTAAAGCCCGTTTTATTTCCCTAGCATTTATCTCTTAGATACATACAAAAACAAGGTAGATAACTATAACAATATATACAGACTAAAATCACTGGTGATTCATAACCGTTTAAGGCTTATATTAATTTATTATTTAGTGAGCCATTAATGATTAGCAAGGATGGGGGTTTTTGTTTGTTTTAGTGGGAGTCCTAAATTTTGCCTATCCAGGTATAAATAGGATAGGGATCTTTAACGAGTACCTGACATCGAACAGGCTCGGGATCTCCGTTCAACGTCCCATCCAAAGGACGGCATAGCCAAGGAATATTTAGTCCCTTTAAAAAATCCTAGGGGCACAGTTGGATGCAAACCTTGAAGGCTGCTGTGCTAGCCACTGCACCACAGATGATCCCTAAGTATGAGGGTTTGTATTCAAATTTGTATTGTTTTTATAGTGATTGTAACCCTTTCCGAAATGATTACTACATCACTTACAAGATAACTTCTTTCTAGTATACATCATATGCAATACATAACTTCCCAAGATGATAAAAAGGCATAAGAAAATGAGAACGTTGATGGCATTGAAAACAGTTAAACAGCAAGCATTGTCAGTTATCCTTTTATCCACTTTGGAACCTGTACCTCCGAGCAGCGTAGGAAAATGCATAGGCGTAGAACGAACCCGAAGGAAAGATGACGCAGCGTCTATCTCGGGACACACCTCGTTATATATTCCCGTCTACTTTGTGGAATGAGACTTTCATGTGACGCGGCATAGACCATAGCTCAACGACTGTAGGAAGTAATAAGGCCTGGCAGGAGATTTATCGCCATGTTCCAGGTCCGCTGAAATGGCGCCTCCAGTCCTGGAAAGACGTGTCATCTGGGGGGCGTCTCTGTCAATTATCGAT
Organism: Aelia acuminata; assembly: GCA_911387785.2. Taxonomy (NCBI): domain Eukaryota; kingdom Metazoa; phylum Arthropoda; class Insecta; order Hemiptera; family Pentatomidae; genus Aelia; species Aelia acuminata. Next base: position 35,303,581 of record OU426980.1, read on the forward strand.
ACACTCAAATAAATGGGGAACGGGACCACTTCTTAAAACATGGCTATTTAACGTTTATTTTCAATCTTGTATTACCTTATAAATAGACCAAAATTGTAATGTTTCCTACTTTGGATATGCAACGCCTTTATAAGGAGTTTATGTTGGATGTGCAATATTAAGTTGGTCAGTCTTTCACACAAAGCTCTTAAGGTCTTACAAGCCTTCTTAAGGTTTATGAGAAACAAAGGATAATATAAAAAATAGATCTGAAAACGAAGAATTCGATAAAAAAAGGTATTAAATAAATAAGAAGTAAATGCTTGGCGGCCTTAACCATTTTTATTAATTTCTGCTTTTCTTTGGGTGAAGCCTTCCAGTTTGCTGCAAGAAACTCAGCAGCATCTTACTTAAGTATAACTATTTTATATGATATATAAAAAAGTATAACCACACGGTCTCTGGTTATCAATTTTGGCGTTAACTTTTCATCATAATACAAAAGCCTTCTTGACGGATTGCATCTAGTTACATACCACATGCATTGATAGGTCTATTCTAGCACAATTTATAATGATCAGCAAACTGTCAGACGCATGCGTAATAAAAAAATGTCCGTCCGTCATAAAACATCTATGCGACCATTAGGGAAGATCCAAATTGCGCATGCATCTGACAGTTTGCTGATCACCATAAATCGTGTTGGAACCGACCTCATATCAAATGAATTGGTATTATAATCTGTTCCTGTCAGCAATTTTGTATTCAGTCAATCTCATGCATCCATGGGCGGATCCAGCCGACTGTAAAGGGAGGGGCTGCAGTTCTAAAGGGGGGGGGGGGGGCTGCAACCCCACAGCCCTTCATTTGGATCTGACAATCAGCTTTTTTACCTTTATGTTCCTTTCCCACAACTAAAATTCTACTTGTTCTGCATATTATTTGTTCTTTAACTTGCTTCCTTACTTTAAGGAAAGTCAAATTCTACCTTTTAATGACGAAAATTTTTCCAAAAGGAGGGGCTGCAGCCCCCACAGCCCCCCCCCCCCCCCCCTGGATCCGCCAATGCATACATCCTTAAGTACTTCTATCCCAAATAACTTCTGTTACATGCAAAGATTTTTCCAGTTATTCCAGGTCTATGGTTCTTTACTTATAAATCTAAAATTCTTTTTAATTTCAACTTAATCAACAAATTTAAGGAAAACTTTAGTGCTTATGACATTTGAATCATGCCAAGAATATTTAAATTCTTAGAGGTATATTTCTCAGGGCCCTATTAGTGATAAAAGTATTCTCCTCCCAATTATAATACAAAATATTCAAAAGTCGAATAAAGGATGAATGGGAAGGTATTATAAATAAATTATTTCTGGGAAGGTATTTTACCGCTCATCAAAAACAGTTTATGCTCCCTTTTCACCATTTAAATTTTTAAAATACCTATCGCCGGCATTCCAATCCCTTCCCAAAGAAGGATCCGAAATAAGCCCCAAGTTGAAATGGGAATTATGAAGGAAGAAAATATTCCAAGACTCCACAATCAAAGCGAAAGAAATACCTCACCCCCCAAGCCAACACCAAACCGACTTTCTCTCAGAGAAACGAATTTTTGATTCAGGAGAAGGAAGCAATAACCTGGAATCTTATAATAATAATAATAATAATAATAATAATTCGAAAGGCTTCTCATTTCAAAATAATTATTCATTTTCCATTTGTATTAATGGAATAAAATGCAGAATTTTGAACGATGAATAAAGTTTTAAAATCGGATGTGTTTAACACGTTAGGTGCGGCACAGTATTTTAAGGGTATCCTGAATTGGACGGTATTGGTCCCCGGGGTCCGACTGGTAGCTTGAGCCACAGACGATATCGGACGTCGAGGTCCGATGGGAATGCTTTGACGAAAGTGTTATCTTTTTATTAAAGGGGATTAAATGAGCGTTCCAAGGGCATTATCTCTTGGTAAGGATTGGAACTAGTCTTAATAGGCGCAGGACAGGCCGATACAGGATTTACGCCATTCTTTATCGAAAATCGGACCTCGGAGTCCGATTCTAAAAAACAACAGCATTTCAGCTGTTAGTAACATTTTCTGCACTAAAATGCAATAATCTCATTAAAAATCGACTAAATTGAGTATTTGAAGTGTTCGGACTTACGGACATTTTCATGAGAAAATCGGCTGTTAAGAAGGGAATGTAAGACATCGGACCCCGGGGACCGATGCCGCACCTAATGTGTTAATGATCGACAATAATTACTGAAAGAATATATCAATGAAGTGAACTCTCGATAAGGCGATATTATAGAGACCGTGAAAATTTTTTCGACTAACAGAATATAGACTTACCTGAATGGAAACGAAAAAAGTGAAAACAGCTTGTAGTTCAAAATCATCTACGCGTTATATACAAAATATCTATACAGTTTACATGTATATGTAGGAACCGAATTGCATACAATAAAAATATAAATATAATAATGCTTGTTGCCAAGAGCAAATTGCCATAAACGATTAGATCCGTTTTTAATTTAATAATTAAGCCTAATAAATCATGGGGCTCCCATCTGAAACCTACAGTAATAACTCACACAGATCTAGGGAGGGGAAAAGGGGGGGGGTTATAAATAGCTTTGTGGGGGAAGATGGATGAAAAAAAAAATATAATGGAATAAAATATCCTATACCGGGATAAACAAATCTTGTGAATAAAACTATAAATAAACTTATTTATCAAAGATTGATATCACACACCGTGATGCTTGTAGAGAAAACGCCAAGCCGTCAAGACATGTCCCAACTCCGGACGATAAGTCATTGTCTAGAATCTTCACCGGGCAGACTCAGAGTTTTTTTCCCCCTTCTACCGACACCCCAATTAAAGAATGAGGGATACCTCCGTCTAATTGGTGGACGGGACAACGCCATAAATCCCATAGCAGTGTCACATGGCGGCATTAATACCGGCTGGGATTATCCCCCCGCCTACTTCACGGCAGCCTTTAATTGCTCTCATTAGAATACGTTAACCTGACACACTTTGTTTAGTCATACTTCCTAGTCGTTATTTTATCCTAATTTGTATTTTGACTGCTTGTGTGTTTGTGTCGGTAAGTGCTCAAGAGGAAGAATTAAATTGGAATATATAAAACTAACAGGACCACCAAAGAGACGATAAAAAAAACCCTAACTTCAACCAGAGCAAAACGGTTAAATAAATGAACGATACAATTAAGTTAAATATTTAAATTTAATAAAGATAAAAACTTGATTTAAATTAATTATAAAAAATCATACTAAAATTAATTATATTATCATAATTATAATACATTTTTACTACGACTATAATCGGATCTGGATAAGGTATTCCACTGATACAAGATTTTACTTATCCAGGTATTTCTGGTTGGATGTGCCATTAAAAAAGGTTTACCAATGGAATGGAATTTATTAACTAATTTAAAAAACCTACAAAAACCTTTATGAAATATGGCGATAATTAAATATATTTAATATATTATATATATAAAGGGGCGGGATGGCCGAGTGGGCAAACGCCATGACTAGGTGTGATTAGGAACCCGAAGATAGCAAGTTCAAAACCCGGAACCAGGGGACATTTAATAATTCTTGCATCAATCCCCAACCTCTCCCGGGAAACCCCGTATACCCTAAAAGGCGAGGAAGGGGAGGAACAAAAATAAATAAATATATACGTAATATAAAAAGAAAACAATACAGCTTACGCATATTAATGTACTGTACTCCAATTGGTCACTTCATTATAATTTTTTCTATATCATATAATTTATCGAAGATTTTATAAAGCTCCTTTCATGGGCGGATCCAGCCGATCGGAAAGGGGGGGGGGGGCTGCAGTCCTAAAGGGAGGGGGCTGCAGCCCCACAGCCCGTCATTTGGATCTGCTAATCAGCTTTTTTTTATCTTTATGTTCCTTCCCACAACTAAAATTCTACTTGTTCTGCACATTATTTGTTCTTTAACTTGCTTCGTTACATTAAGAAAAGTCAAATTCTATCTTTAAATGACGAAAAATTTTCCAAAGGGAGGGGCTGCAGCCCCCACAGCCCCTCCCCTGGATCCGCCAATGGCTCCTTTTGGGTAACTGTACAATAAGTTGACAGTGCTCCAATAGTTGACATTTTGTACAAAAAGTGCGAATAATAAGATACAGGGTTTGATTATTTTGGTTCAAAATATGGCGATAATTTGCCAAGTTATATTAGCTGTGCTGCCATCGACATTATTTTGATGAAAACTCAAGCTTATTTGTGACAGCTTATAATGGCGAATTTTTTAGTGGCCTGAAAACTTGGTTTCTGCTACCCTGTTTCATTAGGGTGGAAGTCAAGTTGAATAAGCTTTTTAGTTGGTTTATTTGAGTTAAATTATGTTTTAACATGTTTTTAATGTTTATGTTAACATATGTTTTTAACTATTATGGTATTCATTAAGTTCATGAGAATAATTTGATATCCTTTTTAATATATTTATACAATGTTTTAGGGCTTAAATATAGGTTTCAACTATTAGAATTGAAATTATTTGAAATTAATTCTTAATTTCAAAAGTTGACATCGATTTTTCGATAATTTTTATTTTCCTTTTTATAATTGTAGCTGAATTCGAAATTCCATCTTTCTTTCTTCAGGGGTTTCGGTATTTCTTCATACCTTTTAAAGAAATTCCAATTTTTTTTTTTTTAACGAGTTTCTTTCTTTTTAAAGAATCCGGAATCGTCCTATACATCGCTAATTAATATTTATATAATTAGAAAATGACTATCATTGTTTTTATATAAGTTTTTCGGTGAAATAACTCTAAAAAAAAAATTTTTTTTTTTTAATACTTCGTTTTTATGATGGCAACATTCTTTCGGATCCAACTAGGTTTTATTTTATTTTGTTTTTCAAACTTCAATTTTTTTTTTAGAGAATCCGGAATCATCTTATATACCGTCAATTAATATTAATTTAATTATAACACGTTAAACTTCAAAGTTTTTATACATTCTTCATTAAAAAAAGCTTAAATTTTGCTAGAATTTTTTAAAATATTTATCTTCTACGATGTCTAATATTCTTTTCAACAATTAAGATTTATACAGAATACAAATCATGTTATAAATAATTACAACCTTCGATAATATATACTTTCTTTTCTTTTTTTGTGTGTGTAAAAAAATAATATAATAATATAATGGTTTTAAATGTAACAATTTTCTGTAGATGTTTAGCTTTCTTTTTTTATTATTTCCTAATTATATTATATCATATAGTAGCTGTATTTCCCGGTTTCACCCGGGGAATTTCACTAGTCTAATAAACGTGAAAAATACTATAAACAAAAAAGAACAACAAAAATAGCACTACTAGATTATTATTATAAATCTTTAGGAAAAACTATATTTTTAGTTTTGCCCTCTGTGGCTTATATAAAGAATATACCCAGAGATCGGCTGAAGTTATGCAATTTTAATATGGACAGGTGTTTGCACCTGGTATGAAGATGGAACCATTGAGCGAAATTTGGAGAATTTAGGAAAAACGGTATGGATTTCTATAAAGAACAAACAAACAGAATCTCATTTTTATTTATATAGATTATGTTATTTATTACATTATATATATATATATATATATATATATATATATATATATAATGTAATAATTTATTATAATTTATTATAATTTAATAACTTTAAAAATTAAAAGACCTCAACTTCAATTAATAAAAAAAAATATAGATGATAAAAGTTTAAATATAAGAATTTTCAGTACATTTCATACTTCCTTACATTTTTATTTCCTAATAATACCACAAAATAGTTGTTCCATCTTTATTTCTAAAAGGTTCAGCGGTATCTTTTTATACCTTCTTAAGGAAGATGTAAAGATATAATATAAAAAAGATGTCTAAGAGAGAGAGAATCACTTTATTCATCATAAAAGCGATGCTGCCCAACTACATAGGGTTGCTTTTACACAGCATACTATACATCTTATCTTAGACTATTTGTAACATTTTATTGTAATAATATATAATAATAATAACATCCACGCTTTTATACATACATATGTATACCTACAGGGTTATATATTTTTTTTATATAATTTTTTTATATTTTTTTTTATTTTATTTTGTTTCCATTTTTATTCTTGCTCTCTTTTACTCAAACCCATCAGTGCTCTCTTGAATACGAAAAATAGACATATAAAAAAGATACGCATTTTTTAATAAAACACCACGTCTCTTTTGAAAGGATTCGGAATCATCTTATATATCGTCAATTCATATTTATTCAATTGTGGAATATTTATAGTTATGTGTATACGATTTCTTCAGGGAAGCGACGCCAAAAAAATACTTATTTTTTCTTTTTTTAATCATCTCGTTTTTATGATGTCAACATTCTTTCCGAACGAGCTAGGTTTCTACGGAATCCTAGTATAATTCTCCAAGATATTTTTTTTTTTTTTTTTAATATTTTAAACCCCCTAAACGCTAGATAATACAATTATAAAGCGGTATAGAAGGGCGGAGGAGTATAGGTGGACGGTTATCCAGATCAGATGAGAAAGGAAACATGAGACAAAAGAAGGAGGGCTGAGCCTGTTCAAACCCACAGCGCGTCCCACATACCTGTACCCCTCGCTTTGATTTTTTTTTAATTTTTTTTTTTTTACGGGAGAGAGAGAGAGAAGGCTTCTTGGGCAGCCGACCGAGTGCACGCAACTCATCGCCCGTAAGATATAGAACCGTCATAAACACTCATCCGCCACAATAAAATCCGAGACGAGAAAGACTCTGAAGAGAACTCTTATCTGTTATACGGCCGCCGCTCAGAGGTTACAAAAGGTACCTACAACCGACCATCCATGATCGAACGAGATTAACGGGCGATTCGTGAAGAATGAGGATCAGAAAGAAATCTGAGGGAGATGATAAAAAAAAAAAAAAATTAAAGTCGACGCACAGTACATCGAATACAGGCTAATAAAATCCCAAACATTGGACAAAAATAATCATATATATTATTTCTCAAGGCCTTTTTTTGTTGTTACGCCATAATTTCCTTAATACTTCATCAAATACATTATAGATTAAAAAATATTCAAACATTAAAATAGATAAAAAATTAATGATGATTAATTAATAACTAATAAATTGACAATTTCTATATCGTAGGTCATGTACTATGGATACTGTTATATTACATTTATCCTACCAAATCTCTATAGTTTAAAATATTAGTCATAAAATAAAACGAAATTCGTAAATCTCTTATGTTTCGCGGCTTAAGAATTTTAAGTTATTTAACATTTTTCATGCCATGGTAAAAAAATTCCCTTTGATTAGAATAAATAGAGCATAAAAACAATATATGATGTAGGGTTTAATTACTTTTCATATTGCACATTCTGCACTCTTGCTGCGGATAATGATTACAATTCTATTCTACACCGAGAATTTGATACTGTATTCACCCGAACGTCGAATCTGAATTAACAACCTTGTGTATTTAAAATTTGCTGGGAGCAAAAAAAAAATCAGAAATTTGGAAGCTTTTAGAAAATAGTTTCGAGATTTTACTTTTAAAAAAAAAATCATTCGGTAACTGCTTACTTATAATAATGTGACAAATCATCAATTAAAAAAGTAAATTGATAACTTTAGGTTTCGAAGTATAATTTACCAAGCAACAAATTTTCTCAAAAGATGATATAATTTAGATTAAAACGTAAGACTTAAAAATAAAATAAATAATTACACTTGTACCATTATTTACAAGCGTCACAGATTATCCATTTTCATTGTATTTTTTGCATATTCGTTTTGTATTTTTATAATTATGATACAAACAAATTCTGGTATCTAAGTTCGATTTCAAGGTTAAATGTTACCACATAGTTCTAACAAAATGGATTTTTGAACCCAAATAAAAAATGCGGTAGTTCAGTACCTATAAATAACAGAGCAGAAACGTTCCGATTCCAACAAAACGTTTTTCTGGGTTCGATATGAATGGGACGTTTTACGTCCTTTATCTACGTTTCGGCGTACCCCTCGGGCGCCTCTTAGTCGCTCCAGCATTGATTACCTCTTTTACTCTTTCTTTCATCATCCGTCTCGACCAATTTTACCTCCTAGGAATATCTCAAATCAATTTCATCTACTACTAGTTATCTATAGTTTCTATATATAGTTAGTTCTCCAATGAAAGAATTTTCATGTCGTATGTTCATCAATAGGGCCAGATTTTATATGTTTTACATATTTCTTTCTAAGCCTCGTAGAACGTTTTATGTAACCAAATAAAACCTATAGTTTATTAAACATTTTTGCTAATTAACGTTTTTTTTTCATATCATCCCCTACATTTAGTCAATAATGAAAATTCAAATTAAAAATAATTATAAAAAAGAATTAACAGAAAGCATTTAAACCCCAAAACACTAAAGTCAGGAGACTTAGGGATAGAATATGCCTTCTTGATTGAATGATGCCAAGTAATACAATAGAACAAAGCGTATTTTCTTTTATTTCGTAATGTTATATCACAAGGCCCATCAGACACGAAGAAATCTATGAGAAAAAACCTAAGCTGGAAGCCAACTAAGTTGAATTTAACCCACTATCCACAAGATCCACAGACATATATTTCGAATCAATTGAATATTTTGATTTTTTCTCTCCATCTTTTGCTTATACAAATATATTTATTATTTTTATACTATCATAATTATTGCATTTATTTTTGTTTTTTTAAGTATAAGTATGTACTACATAAATTTAAAAACATTCAATAGCTCATGAGCCATAGGTTAGGTCTCTTGTATGAGACATTACACTTTTGAAAAAATTGCAAAATATTGTGAATTGTTTAAAAAATAATAATAAAAAACCGTGTGTGATCTGAATATACAAAATTATTTTTTCAACTTTTTTTTTTTGTTTGTCTCTATATACATTTGTCTTCACTTCCTGTGATATCCCTTATATATAAATTAAATTATTTAGATAACTTTTAACATTATTTACGAACTAATTAATAAATTAATTTTATAAAATTATAAAATCCGGTACGGTGCATCTAAAAACTTTCACTTTACCAACAACCAACTTTCAAAAGATTACATAAATAAATAAAATTAACTAATTTTACAGAAAGGAATAAAAATATAAACTTATGAAAAATCAATTTTAAGTATACCATTTCCTTTTATACTGTTTATTCTAGGCACCTAAATTTATTTAAAAATAAATAAGAAAATTTAAATTTAATAATGTTATAATATAAACCTTTATCCGTTAAAACATTTTAAATAAATGATATAAATAATATAATAATTTATTCGAATCTAATACATTTTGAGATATAAATATAATCAGTCGTGGTAAAAAGAGTAAACTTTAATAATAGAAACGTACAATAATGATTCAAAAAGACATTAACTAGCCTTAGTTCTAAATAAATCCATGATCATAATAATCATATGATCATAAATCATAATAATGTAATGTGCAAGTAAAAATATATAAAATGACTAATTAAAAAAACAAATATATTCACACTTAATTTAACATTATATATCTGTCGGTTGCCATACATGGGTGATTACCAAAAAACTAGTTTTATAATTAAAAAAAAAAAATTATTTATTAATGGGGGGATTTAATGATCTTTATACACCCTAGTCAGGTTTATCGAATTTAAAAAAAAAAATTATTCATTGAGTGGGAAAGGGATCAATAGGTTCAGTACCGATTGAAGCCAAAACGATCGAGAGTTCACCTGTCACTCTAAAGCCCATTCCAGCACTAACATCAAAATAAAAAACAAAACCAAAAATAAAAATATAAAAGTGGGGGAGGTGTATAGTAACGGGACGTTGTTATTGGTTATTAAAGGGGGTGTGGCCGACCAGACATTGGTACACTCTGGGTCACGAGTCAAATACCGTTACCACCAGTGTACTCTTGACAAGGGATCATTCCTTCTTCGGACTTCCATGGTAATCGCAGTGGGAACTTTGGACCGTTCTTCGCCCGAAACAGCAAAACTATATCCTCCGTAACCTATTTAATGATATTTTATTTTACGTGGTGAGATCAGCAAAACTTCCGATTTAACAGACCAAAACAGTTTTTCGAAAAAGAAATTGTAAGTAGGAAAAACGAGGCTAAAACTTAAGTCCAAGGAAGAGATATGTCACTGAAGTGTATTGAAATTCTGCATCAATCATACAAAGCCAAATACTATCATGGGCGGATCCAGCCGATCGTAAAGGGGGGGGGGCTGCAGCCCCTTAGCCCTTCATTTGGATCTGCTAACCAGTTTTTTTATCTTTATATTGCTTTTCCACACCTAAAATTCTACTTGTTCGGCTGCAGCCCCCACAGCCCCCCGGATCCGCCAATGAACACAATCAACTCTCGATGTTTCGAACTACTGTTAATCGAATTCGTTAATAAGTCGAACAGAATCTGCGGTCGCGTATAGAGAGGCGACATGGAAGACAAACCATCTATGTTTGGAACATCCATGTTTTGCTTGTAAAAACATGTAATATATAAATCCTTTAAACGTTAGCACATTAGTGCCCAAACGTATTGTAATCGATGTTTAAGTTTAAACCATGTTGTTTTTCATATTCAGCTAGTAGAGATCAACTTGTTAAGATCAAAAAATATTCATACATCGATGTCGCTTCCCTAGTATATACAGAGAACCGTATTTCTAGTGTTCAGAACATTTCTGTTTCGGTAAATCGATGTTAAGAACATTTCGTTTCGGTAAAAACATCGATGTTAAAATCATCTTCGGTTTTGTCGAAAAATCGATTTAAAAACATCTTTGTTTTTGTCAAACAATCTATTCAAAAACATCTTTGTTTTTGTCAAACATCGAATTTAAAAAATTCTTTGTTTTTTGTTTAAAACATCTATGTTGAAAGAATTATTTAAATATTTTTAAATAAATAAATTCATTAACATTTCAACTTTCTGCTCAAACTAATCTTTTATATTTTAAACAATTAGACTTTCCAAACAAACCAATTTTTTTTTTCTGACCTTCTAGAGATTCTTTACAGAAAATATGCCTCAATTCATGAACAACTTAAAACCAAGATCTTTAGGGCCAAATTTCATAATAAAGCTTTTTTATTAGTTCACAAGTTCAAACTACCAAAAAAATGAAACAAATAAAAACTCGCCACTTTTTAACTTGTAACTGACAACCCTAGAAAGGTTCAGGGTACTCCAGGATTCTCAGCCATTGGTTATCTTTTTTACAAATGGTTACCTCTTTCAAGCTTGGATTTACTGAGTTAGTGTATTATGAGTTAAATTTTAAGTGTTCTATTTTTCTTTCCAAAAAAAAAACAAACAAATCAACTACTTAAGACATTGATGTTAACATCGACATACTATCATCGATGTCCACAAAACATCGGCTGCATAATATCGATGATTTGGTCAAAACATCGATGTTTCAGAAACATCGACATCGAGAGTCGAACTCTTGATCGTTCCAACTCCGAGAGTAGAACTTGGAAGTCCTAACCTCTATAACTCAAACTCGAATTGCCGACTTCAGAGAACTTTAGTGTTAATTTGATTTCCTGTCAATCTTTACCGCTTTATTTTTACATACTCCACTTGTTACTTGTCGTTTATTCAGTCGAGTGGTTGGTTGTCAGCAATGGCTGCGAGAATGTTTAAAATTATGTGTGAAAATAATTAATTAATCAGGTACCTGAAAATTAGCGATAAGTTAAAACTTCTTCGTGGAGTGAAGGAAGGAGAACGAAGTCGGGCGGTTATTGCCAGAAAATTTGGAATTGAATAACTCCCTCAACCATCTTAGAGAGCAAAAAAAAATGATAATAACATACGAATAACATACGAACAAAAACGGTGGATTTCTCGGGGTTATAAATGCAAAAATGGAACCATTCCTACGGAGCTATATGGGCACTTCAACGACCTAACAATCTTTTTTGATTTTAAATTTTTGAAAATTTTAAAGCGCACAGTTTTTTAAAAGCTTTTATCGAATCGAAATTACTTAATATATATATTAAAGTAGCATATATATATATATATATATATAATCAAATGATCAAAATCTATTTTTATTATTTTCCTAAAACTTGTTAATATTTCCTCGAATCAGTATTCAGAGCAATACTGTTTTATCGGGAAATAGAAACGATTTTCAATCTGAATTGATACGGCGCGTGATATGGTGTACGTGACTCAGGTGAAGATGTGGCACCGAGTCTTCCGACCAGGCAATTCCTATAACGGGAATTCTTCCATACTCAACAGGCCAAGTCTATGAATTCAACCTTAACCTTTAATTGGAACGAGATTAAATAAAAATAAAATAAAAAGAGTAGTAGACAATTTTGATCAATATTACGCATTACACTTCGCAATGACCAATTTTAAGAAACTGACGCAAGTACTGACTGAACGTGTGCAAACAAAAAACAACATCTTATGAGATTTAAAAAAAAAATCAAACAGATTTATGAGATGAATAAAAAAAAAAAAAAAAATGAACATATATTTATGAAAGTAAATTATTTGACAACCTACGATTTCAACTAATACAAAAGTGTAATTCTTAAAAATGGAAATTGGCCCAAGACGGAAAAACAATGGTGTTTTCAAAATTAAAGACGGAGTTTTGTTAAATTTATCAAAACTATCGAATTAATAATTATCAATATTTTAAAAGCGTTGAAATTAAACTATTTTTTCATACATTAGAACAGTAGCTATATATTTATGAATTATTTTTAGTTTTAATTTTTTTTTTTTATGCCCTCATTCACAACAATTTTAACATCAATGTTTTTAAAATATTTAAAACTATTTATTAATACTTATTTCTAAAAATTCATGTAACATTACCATTTACATATTATTTATACTATTTTGATATATTTTATGACTATAAATTTGGGTCGATATTGTGGTAATTTTCATACATATTACAAAACAGCAACATATAAGTGTTTTTTTTTTTTTGTTTTTTTATAGCACCCCTACCACTTAATTTATTTAATTTAGTTTTCTTTATATATATTATTTTATATTTGTTATTATTTTCATTATATAGATTTGTTTTATCATAGTTTGTTGTTCCATGTTTGTAATTTGCCGTCAAGTTTAGTATGACTTAAAGGCATGGATCACGAACGAAGTCCATATTTATAAATGGTTAATAATAATAATAATAATAATAATAATAATAATAATAATAATAATAATAACAGAATCAATCCAGCATATCACGGGTGGATGTGGAGCACTAGCTGGCTCGGAGTATCTCCAGAGGCATAACAATGTGGCCAAAATTTTTCATCAGGCCCTTTCAACAAGATTTGATCTATTAAGTGAAAAGGTGCCTTATTATAAGTACGTCCCCCATAGAGTTCTCCAAAAAGGTTCCTTCAAGTTGTACTGGGATGAGTCTATCATTACCGACCACACAGTGCAGCATAATAGACCCGATATCCTATTATTAGATCTGGGAGAGAAAAAAGCTGAAATTATCGATGTTGCGATCCCTAACGACAACAATATCAGCTCTACAGTCGGTGAGAAACTCCGAAAATATCAGGAATTGGCGATGGAGCTGCAACAACTATACCATCTGAAAAATGTGACGATTGTGCCAATAGTGATATTTACCGACGGACTGATTCCTAAGTCCACGGTAATGGGTACAGAAAGCTTGAAATTGCCTCTCGATATACTGAGAGAGGCTCAAAAATCGACTCTCCTGGACACAGCAAGGATTGTCCGCAAAATTTTTGAATTTAAAAAAAAAAAAAAGTTTATGAAGAGTAGATAACTGAAGGTGGTTGGAATTGTCCCTCACATCAATTAATCAACCCGCAGCTGCGAGATAATCCGCAAGGAAAATAAAAAAAATAATAATAATATATATAAATATATATATATATATATATATATATATATATATATATATATATATATATACTTTTGATGTACCGGTAAACACGGGTTACTTGAGCCCTGGGGGTTAACTTGAGCCCAAAAAACAAAAAATGATGTTTGGTTCTCTGGGTATTATACTACTACCGATATAGTATTCAACTATGCCGTTAAACTTATGTCAAAATACCCAGAGAACCAAACATCATTTTTTGTTTTGGGGCTCAAGTTACCCCCCAGGGCTCAAGTAACCTGTGTTTACGTTATTTAATTTTATTAAAGTTAAATAAATTTTAACTAATTAAACATTTATGATTCAAGTAATATCATCGCTGTTTTTACATATTTTTAAAAATTTTGAAATATCTAGGCCTAAAATATCAACTATTATTTATTATCAAGGCTCGATATGCCACAACATTTGTCTATATTCGCTTCTGCGATGTTTGAAATCTGGTATTCAGATATCATTCCTTAACTAATACCTGCGATTTTTTAACTTTACATATCTTGTATCTACGGCATAAACGAGTAAGAGTCGATGGATAATGCTTGGTTTAAGATTTAGATACGATGCCTGATAAGACAAGTATGGGAAGATAAGGAATACTACGTTTTAATTTTATGGCTGCTAGAACGTTGCAATTTAAGCAAATTACACCGATACTAATGTGCCAGGAAAACTGAAAAAAAAAAACAACCTATATTCAAGATCATTAAGATTCATACAAACAATATCCAAACCGATAAACAGTGATTAAATGCATCAATGCACCATCGACGGAACCATTTTTGGAAATTCAGCAATACAAATAAAAACACTTACCATAAGACATGGGCTCACCCACACGTTCATTAAGATAACGAGCGAAATAAGTTACATTTAAAACCGGACAAAGCAATAGCTTTATAACATAATAAATGGGATCGGTACCATAAGAAGTCCGCCAATGCTAGATTTTTCAACGAACGTGGGCAGTGTTGTCCCAGCCTACGTTTGAGTTATCGGCCCTTCCATGTTTCCGATGTCAACCCACGAACCGAAGGATAAGAAGGCTCAATTTGCAAATTATATATATATAAAACTAAGCAAAAGCCCAGAAAATAAAAAAAGTTTGCGCCAATACAACCCATGGAACGTTTTTGATTCTCGCTTTCATACGATCTGAATTTCGCTCAACCGCTGTGGTCTCCCATTAATCTACAATTTAATTAAGTACTTGTATTATAGAGGCTGGTTGTGCCAAGGACAGTCCCCCGACCAACCAGGATCGATCCTCAGTTGGTATATCGGTATATCAGTCTCGGTTTATAATCATATATATTGGTATACCAAAAGTAACTTGTATAAACTGGACCCAAAAACGGGACCTTGACCATAGCTACTCGTATGTAATACGAAATCTTCCCTGAGCTACCTCCCCTATCGCTTAGGAAAAAACGAACAACGCTTCGTTCTCAAATGAATTGTCTCCATCATTGTAAGTTATGCTAACTGTCAATATGAAGATAAATGGATGGCCGGGCCGGGTTTTGAACCCGAATATCCATATCTGTGGTACGGTGCGAAGCACATATCACGGTCAAGTCATTCCGTTCTCTTTACTCCCCCCCCCTTCCTATTTCCCACCGATTTCGCAATTTTTCGAGTTATACGGGGTTATACGGGGGACTGGACTAATTGAATCGGACATCTTCTGATTAGTAAGGTCCCTTGACCATCGTAAATATTTTAATATTGATAACTAAAACTGTGGCAGGAAACAGAACTTAAAGGCTGGATAATTGAATCAGGCGTTTCATAAGAGATACCAGGTGTGTAAATATGAAACCGGAATTTTTCAAATAGCAAATAAGAGTTGATTGTGTAAAAATGATACATACTTTTTTATTCGAAGTACTGTCCTTCGCTATCTATGCATTTTTCCCATCATTCAGGCAATTCGTGGATTCCCCGCCAAAATAATGCTTCCTCTTCTGAGTCAAACCAATCACTTAACCAATTTCGTACGTTTTCATAAGAAGTGAAGCGCTGCTCAGCTAGTGCGTGTCCCATCGATGCAAATAGGTGGTAATCGGATGGGGCCAAATCTGGTGAATAAGCCGCATGCGGAAGAATTTACCAACCAAACGCTTGGATCGTTTCCTTGGTCCGTTTAGCCGAATGTGATGGGGCATTGTCATGGAGCAAGATCACTTTGTGTGTCCTTTCTTGATATTTGGGACTTTTTGGCGCAAATCTTAATTCAAATTTATCATCTGTTGTAGGTAGCGTTCCGTATTAACAGTTTCCCCAGGTTTCAGCAGCTCATAGTAGGTAACACCTATCTGATCACACCAGACACAGAGCATTTTCTTCCTCCCCAAGCGATGCCGATGGTTCACCAGGATTTACCCAGGATTTTTTACGCTTAGGATTCTCGAAGTAAATTCACTTTTCATCACCAGTCACAATTTGATGAAGAAATTACTTTTTTTCTGTACCTGGCGAGCAGCATTTGCCATGAGGTTTTTCGAGCTTCCTGCTGCCTGTCATTCAGTTGTTGAGGTACCCATTTTCCGACCTTCTGGATCTTTTCCATGCCTTTCAAACAAATGGAGACGGTGTCACATGTAATAATTGTCCAACAAACGCTTCCGAATCAGCGTTTTCAAAGTTTTTTTTTTTTTGTGGTTTTCCACGGTATTTGTTTCTTTTATCGAAATCCATCTTTAAATTTTTTGAACCAATCGATACATTGAGATTTGCCTAGGGCATGCTCCCCGTAAGCTTCAACAAGCATCCTATGTGATAATGCTCCAATTTTTTTCAGAAGGAAACGGAAAATAAATGCTGTCCGCAAATCTTGATTTGTTGGCACAAAAGTCGACATGTTCAACGCCACTAAAAACACGGTTATAGAATGAAACTGATGTTGGTATTAATTGGATCTCTTTATTACATGTAGGCAAAAGCAGATAACACCACTGACTGATTAGTTAGAAGATTATATTGACTGCTAATTCCTATCATTGGCGAATTCCGGTTTCATATTTACACACCTGGTAGAAGAAGAAAGAATAATAACCTAGCATAAGAAAAAAACGGGCTGTTGAATTGTGGAACTAAACATTGCTGTAATATACCAAAAAAGAAATTCAGTGGATGAGAAGCAGCAGCAAGGAAGATGAACGGAATTCCCTGATGAATTACTGAATCGGGACACTGAAGAGAGGAAAAAGCAAGACAGAATTGATGAACGGATAATTTGGGGGTAAGATATTTGCCTCAGCGCAGAACCTCCATCAAAAGCAGAAATTATCAACACCATGAAAGAACTTATTTGGCTGAAGAACTGTGAAAATCATTGATTTGTTTAAGATTAATTTCGTTAAAGAGGGGTGAGGAAAGGATATCTGCTATCTCCCATACTCTTCCTGATGCTTACAATGGGTCGAGATACTGGAAAATATTTACTAAGCTTGATGAATTATGCATACTATCATCAGCTGAAAAGTTATGACAGTACAGGTGGAGTAGATCCTGACAAAGAGAGGATTGATCATGTAGCGCAATTCATATGGAAATATGGACGAATTGGTCACACATTCTACAGAATTCGTAAACAAGCGCCGAATAGAATCAGCAAGGAAGAAGATTAGGAAGGGCTCCGGGGGGACTTAGAAAAGAAAAACAGAGAAAGGGAGATTAAGAAAAGAAAGAAAAGACTTGGGGGGAGCTGAAGTGTGTGGCGCAGAAACGAGTGTAGTGGAGACTTCGTTGCAGCCCTACGTCCGTCCACTTTGGAACTAAAGGAAATAAATAATAACGTTTAAAACAATAAATAAATAAAATGTAAATAATGAAATATTGTAATAAGTGTAGTGAAATATGTGTATCAGTAAGTATAATGTAATATGGATAGTGTTGATCAGGTACTCAAAATTCTTATGAAAGATATATCAACTCTAGCGAAATCATGTCACAAATCAGTATTAAAAGTAGTCTTACTGCTTTCTAAAGGCAACTAAAAAAAAAAAAATAAGCAGGCATTTTTTTTTCTAATGTCACAAATGGGAGAATAAAAAAAGAAAAATTCACCAGGACATTTTCGACAAGTTAAAATTCTAAACGGTAAAAATAAAAGATTTATTTACATCTTGTATTATATGAAATAAGTAGCATTAAATATACTGATTAAGTTTTCTTCTTACAGTACTATATTACTATAGTTCAAATATTGGAACGCAATGATTTTATGTAGTATTTTGAATTATAATAATATAAATTAACTCAGTTAATTACAAGGCCCTGTGGCGCAACGGATAACGCGTCTGACTACGGATCAGAAGATTCCAGGTTCGAATCCTGGCAGGGTCGAGATTACTTTTTTAAAGTCAATAAATATACACATATAATAGACATTGAATTAATCAATAAATGAATTAAACATTTATGCTAAAACTTCTATTATACATAACAAATAGCACTAAATATATTTATTATTGTAATGTACAGTCAAAAAATTGTGTTTTATCTAGCTTTATTCTCTATTTTAATCTATAAAAATATGAATTGCACCTCATTAATTACAAGTCCATGTGGCGAAAAAGATAACTTGTCTGAATACACGGATCAGAAGATTACAGGTTCTAAACCGTTACCCCAAAACTTTTTTAAATTCAATAAATATACTGAATTAATCAATAAATGAATAAAACATTTATGAATAGAATTTTATAAATAAATTCTTATAAAATATTAAACTAACCAATGAAACCGTTATAAAAATATAACAATATAACAGGATACATTTTTCTTTCAAAACCAATTTATACCTAGTTAACAGATGGTAAACTTTATATTATTTCTTTATTGGAAAAAGTTTAATGTTTAATGAATAGCATATTTTCAAATGTTACTCTTTTTTAATAATCTCTATATTATTTTATCTTGAATTAATAAATGTATATGTTCAATTAATTAAAAAATATATTGAATAATAAATATTTAAAAAATCAGCTAATAAACATAAAACAATTTAAAGAATAAAGCATTATTCATTTTTCCATATAAATTTTGTTAGGGGTGACGAACAAAAAATATTAGGGTGAAAAAAAATTTTTTTTTATTTATTTCTTTAGTTTCCGCCTCTGCCCATTAAACTCATTGATGTCTAATAACAATTTAAATTCTATAAAAACAATATATGCTTCAAAAGATTTTAGGTAAACATCTTGGAGACTGTTTCTTCATTGTCAAGTAGAATTTTTCTCAAAGATCTCGGGAGCTTTTATTATATTTTCGATTGAGAACATTCTTGTAATATGTGATTTAGCAATTATGGTGTGTTATTCCATTTTCGCGTGTGCGCACACAGACCTCTTAAGAGGTAGCTATGAGTAAATTGACTGCATAGAATAATTTCATCTATTCTTGACTTTCGACAACTAGTGATCCATTTGGAGTTGTCTTTAATTTCCACCAGTTTTCTAACTTATTTTTTTTCCAATCGCTTTTATCAGTTGTTTTATTTTTTACGCTTTATTTTAATGCTTGTGTCCAGTCTTCCAAGGTTTGAAATATTAATATTCCAGGATAAGAAATTAACTCGAATTTCTTAAATCAAATTAGACAAAATTAAATTCGGCGTTACCACTTATTATACAAACGCTCCATAATGCTTCTTCACAGGACTACAATTCGGACTTAACGGAATTGAGATTAGATACCTCGCCCATTCAATCCTTAAAATCCAAAATCCTGAATGCTCCTTTTTTTTCACAAATAAAATCATTCATTAAGAGCTTAATGTCCTTTGTTTCACATTTTTGGTAGGATCCGAATACCTAATTTTTCATCATAAATTACAGACTTTTTTTCACGTTTTTCAAAATTTGCTTCCTCCTATGTTCCTGGCGATTATCCACGATTTCTGAAAAGGAGAGGGCCTCGTGACCAATGGTAGTTTATCTACAAGCCTGATCATGTCGTTACTCTTATAATTTACATTTACTAGTTGCGTTTTTGGTTTTAGGTGATATTTTATATTTGAGTAGATATAACTTTTTTTTTTAAATATATAGTCTTAAAGAATGTAAATGTCAACGTAGAATAATGGAGGAATGGAAATTAATAATAAATAATAATCAATTTTAATATTAAAAAAATATTTTTTAAAATTAATTAACTAACTAATTATAAGAAATTCAAATATATCGTAGTAATTTTGAATTGCTGATATTTTTCCCATGATTTTCCTTCCAATTAAGGATGCATAGACTAATTATTACAAGGTGAACCGCAGAGCCCTTCTCTTTCCCAAGTATCGCAGCTCAATTCCATCAGATCTGAATTGGACACGATCAGAGAGGTCACGAGTTGCCAACCTAGAGAGATGGGCTACGCTCACTCATTTCAGTTATTTATGATCCGTCGTACATTGGGTACCGACCGCAACTTCAGACCATCCAGGAATTGGACGTTTAAGTGGAGGAAACCGATGGTTTGGCCAATAGTTTATGATCGGAGAAATGACCTTTACTAAATATTCAGATCGTTTCCAAGTAGGAAGTATTGCCGTCCTAGCTGGACCCAAAGTCCATTAAACACCGAAGCCCTTAAAGCTTTAAAACTTATATAAACTTGATATTTATTGACAGGTTGGACGGCTAAAGGGAGGGTTTTATAGCCTCTATTTATTTCGACCACAGAATGTGAAAATACCATAATTTTTTTATTAATACAGATCAATTGAAAATTCATAGTCCTCTACACCTAAAGCGATATGAAATACATATCTTCACAGAACCTTTTGGTTCAATATCATTTTTAAACATAACATATTCATCTGTTATTTCACTATACAGCTTGCAATATTTTTTTTTTTTTTAACTCTATAAATTTTACCGTGCAGTGTCTTCATGCTCAAGTTGATTTAGAAAATAAAAATGAAACTGGACCCAAAAAAGGTAAACATTTTATTGTAAATTTATGTTGTTGTTTTTTTTCTAGAAAAGTAACGCAAATGTTTTAAAATTTCCCTGTTCAGAGAATGTCAATGAGTACGAAGATCAAAATTTCATAAATTTTTCGACGCTCTCCGAGTTCAAATATTTAGCTAAACTTATTTCGTTTAATTTTGGTAATCTTACATTATACGAAAAACAGTTTTAATCAATGTATAATTAAATTAAAATTGAATAATATCTCTCAAGTCTAGGCGGTATTCGTGTAAACAGCGTGAATTTTTCAATAGTAAGTATTAATAAGATAGTAAGAACAGTTTTCGAATTATGCGGCGGAGTATCCATATAGCTAAAGCATTCGGTTATGGATTTGTATCTACAGAGTTAAGTGAAGACTTAATCAAAGTTGTCATAGGAAACGATGTTGTGGGTTAGTGGCTATGGGTATTAAATTTTTTTAAAACGAAAAAATTCAAATCAAAATGTTTAGGTATGTAGTGTTGCTTAGTTAAAACTTAATTGAGCTTAATTAAACAAGGATAAGTTGTTATTTGTAATACTTATTATAATAACGATTTCCTTCCCTAAATTCCCTCCATTTCATATTTTCATAAATATTATATTTAATGTATAAACAACGTGATACATATAAAAATACAAAGATACTGGGATTTGAATTTATTCCAATAAAACAAAAACCAAGAATAACGGAGCAATAACTTTTTTTTTAGATTACTAACTCATAATTTATAGAGGAAAACAGGATCAGAACTTCCTACCTGCTTTCTTCTTTGTTTAATATAAAGGAAATAGGCGTAATTTATTAAATAAGAAGTATTTAATATAACATATAGTATAACCAAAAAATATGACATATAGTAAAATTGAAATTACTGGTCCGTGTACGTATGTCTAAAATATTTGGACATTATATTCTGTTTTAAATTACTTAATTACAAATACTTTTTTAAGTTGGAAATCATAATTTTTTCCATATAACAATCATTAGAAATATACGTAAATTATGTTTAATTTTTAATGTGCATAGTTTTGTTAGGTTTCAATTTTTTATTTTTTTTTATTAAAATAAATTCTTTAGTTAATGTTACTAAAAAATTTACATAAATTATGGTTCAGAATATTCGAAAAAAAAATAATATTTTTAAATTCTAGATATAATCCAGGATAGATTGTATACATATTTGACATGTATAGTACGAGTAAGAGGATTTTTACTAAATTATTTATAACCTAAGATTAAAAAGAAACATTCCTGAATTAAAAATGTTTTCTTTGTTAAAAGGTATCATTCAAATCGTGCAATGTTATAAAATTTCTGTTATAAAAGCTCTTTGAAGAGAACCCATTAGTACAAGTTATAGCCATTGTTCTTATATATATTTATTTATTTATTAGAAATTAGGTATCTTGATAAAAAAAAAAAAAAAAAAATGGAGAAACACACATTAGGTGGTATACTAAACATGAAATAGTAACTGAAGTGGAGCGCCATGGCGCACAGTGGTTGAAAATCGACTATTTTCGGAAAAAACCTAGTCAAACCTGATCTGTAAGCCGCAAAAAAATAAAGTTGATATTATCATAACCACGATTGAATTTCCTATAAAATGTATAGATTGGAGCCCAGCTTAACCGGCTTTTCGGATTAACCGGCGGTGTTAGGAAAATAGAAAAAAAAATGATACATCAATTTTCGTCTCCAGATCGGCTAGTTTAAGCACTTTTGCTGTTTCATGCTATTAATATCCTTGAAAGTACTTGCATTATCATTTTATTTCATGAAAGACCCAAGTTAGGTGAAGAAGAAAAAAATCATACATAGGAGCAATCAATTATTTTTTTCGTTATATTTTTATTTTTAACTATTAAATGCATTATCGTATTAAAATATTAGTTTGGGGTTATCCGGCTTTAATATAATTTCGATAGGAGATGGTGTGATAGACTGTTCAATATAGGTTTACAACTACAACTCTATCGGTGAAAACTCAAATCCCAAATTTATACTAAATAACAGCTTAACTTTTTTTAATACAAATTTTTTTAAAATATTGAATTCACAAAATATGTAGACATTGTTTTTGGGACGAACTTTGTTCTATGTGACACTCTCGCCGAAATAGACAAATTTCTTCGTCACCTACCTCGAAAAGCTGTTTTATTTTTTACACACATCAATAAATCTATCTATTATCCTCTTCTTTGGAAACTCTCCACACTCAAAATAATTCTAAACCCACAACTAATCCTTCATCTTACCCTCCATCGCACTCTACCTATAAAAGGGAAAGTATTTGAAAAACTTTTCTTGAACCGAATTGAGCCTTTACTTGAAAGTAGTGAGTGATACCGAGTCATCAGTTTAGTTCTGTGCAAGCCATTCTTCATTTTTTAAAAATAAATTTGTTTTTATTTCAACGAGCATCCTACCACTTACAGTTAAAACAAGGCAAGAAAGTTTTCATGAGAAATCGATTTATTTCCACCAAGTTATCCGAGGTCATGTTAATAAACTTATTATAAATAATTTTCAAACATATACTAAAATCACAGGAGGTGAAAAAGTTTTTTTTATCATCGACCTAATAACGATTCAGAACGACTTTATAAATAGTGCTACAGAGTTAGTAAGTTATGATGTTTTACTTAACGATTAGTAATAACCTAATTCGAAGTACAAGCTTCATAGCGAAAGAACTCCATGAAATAGCATAGGTAATTTGATAAAAAAAATCACACATTTACAGACGCAGGTGGACGCAGCTAGAATATGTTTTAATATTTCCTTGGAGGAATATTCTTCTTAAAAAAATGGATTTTAAAACTGCGCTCGGCTGCGCTTGAAAAATATCGATTACCAAAAAAAAATTGTCTTATTTTTATTACATTTATTCGGGATTTTATTTCTGGGTTAAAACATAGAAAAAATAGCATCATTTTTATGGTTGTGTAATATGTGAGATCGCTTTTCATGATTATGAAGGAGAATCACACCAAGAAACAAAAATGCGAGTAACAAAAATAATTATAGTAATATAAATTTTTCGTTGAAAATTAAACTTTTTCAATGATCGATTTTCAAAGGGTCATAATAAGTGTAAAAATCGGAATATCTCCGAATAAATTGATGGAATGTGTCAAGGTAACTATTCTATTTATTAATAAAGAAAAGAAAAAGAATATTCCGATACCTTCAAAAAATAGGTTTTTTTCCGCCTTTCAACCGCTGTGTGGCGTAAGAATATGAAATTGAATAAGTGGAAATCGGAAAAGCGCATATCAAGTTCATTTCATTATGTGACTAATTCATTTCGGGGTTAAGAGCGAGCGAAGCGAGTCGGAGCCCAAAGTTAGGATAAAAAAAAAAAAATCAAATTTAAATAAAAAAGATGCGATGGGATATAATATTACGGCCACATAATCTCTCTAAATAGGCCACACCTAGGAGTCGCTGTTTCAAAGCAATACCTATATCTTACATAAATTTACCAGCTTATTTAAATGTTAAGAGCTAAAGGTAAATAAATATATATATACATTGTTAAATAAATAAGTAGATTTAAATAAAGACCGTAGATTCAGATTTTAATGTAATTTAAATTCTATTTTATTTTTCTAATGAACTATTCATTTGTTCTTTTTTTTTTTTTCAGAGTGGAAGGAATGAGTACCATTTATTTCATATTTTATTACACACTTATTTCCTTTATCTAGTATTTTCAATGACGTAAAAAAGAAAAATAATAAGCACGAGCTTATTACGGAGTCCGATAAAAATATACAGCATGCACAATAATATATGTAATTTCTATTCATTATAGTTTGAAAAATATTTCAAGGTTATGCATTTGCAGTAATCGAGAATGCAGGCAAACATAACAATGAAGTACAGCATCAACATTGTTGAAACTATCCGACGTCAACGGGAGTGTTGATATGGTTGAATTTCCGCCCTAGGCCCTAAATATACTCACGTGGCAATCCATTATAGTGAAGGCTATTATAGTTGAAGGGATGGGAAATTTATAGCCAAGAGGATTTTGAAGGAAAAGCCATTAAACCCACGATGTTCTCAGTGACAAATACCGTTTTCAAATAATTTAATGCTCGGAGAAAATGGCGCTGATTTGATGTCCACGACTTTTTGTTAAGCTAAAAACGTACCAATATTCAAATGGGAGAAGTTTCCCAGGGCAGTATCATTTAAAATAATCGCATTAGGGATACAGAAAAGTAGTTCGCATGTAACATTTTGAACAATGGGGGGGAGGGAGTTAATAATAGGATAGAATTTTTAAATGGATCATGCCTATGTTTAAAATTATATTGAGTCTAAAAACATAGACAGCATCTTAAGTTTAAGGTAGAGTAAGCGAAGAAAAAAATAGCGATATATTAAATAAAAATTTTCATTATAGGTGAACTTTTATTTAACTTGTTTATGAATGTATTTTTAAGTAAGTAATTTGGGGAAGGGGGGTGCAGAGGAAACACGCATTCTATTCAATATTTTACTTTTTTTAAATCAAAATTCGTTATTAATTTTAAGAATTTCACACTCTGGGAAATAGATCTTATAAATTTAAATATAAGATTTCAGGATATAACATATTTTGAACTGGATTTTATTTTTTTAATTATTTGAGGATCGTGGATGAAACAGTACGCTTTCACTTTTTCGACATTTTTGAATGAGAAAGAAAGAATTTCAAAACTTAAACATTAGACGGAGGATTCTTTTTAAAAGTTTTAAATCCTGAACATTTTTTTGCTGAAATGATTCATTCCACGTATAAATTTATTACATCATACTTCCGGTTCATACTAATTTTATTATGATATTGAAACACAACGCTGGAAAATTAAATTAAAAAGAAATATAGGAAACAAAAGAAATAATTATCGGAAAATTCCAGGTTAATCAAGAACCAGATAATCAAAGCCCGGATAATCGGGGTTCTACTTTATGAAGTCCGTCGGAACCGACTGTTTTTTAAATTTAATTAACACTTTTTTTTAACTCTTTCTAGTATTCAAATCACTTTTCGATTATCTATCTTACAAATACTTAAATACATATTTTCGTTCTTTGCATGATGTACATATGTTATATAACTAATTTAAACTATTTATACTTTATGAAATTCGTTTTTTCATGGGTTAAGTACAAAGTTGTTAATTTTTCTTGATCATCTTTTTCCGTGTACTACATATTTTAGTAAATTTCGATTATCCGATTTTTTGATTATCCGAAAGAACCATCTCTCAATTAGTTCAGATAATTGACGCTCTAGCTACTTTAACCGTGTTTTTCTTATTTCTCTTTTTAAATAAATAGTACCTAGTACGTTATAATTTTTTTTTTTAATATCGATTTTCTTTCTTCAATTTCCAATCTTTTTTATAATTTAGTAGTTAGTTAGTATAATCTTTTATATTAATCATAATTGTTAACAGTAATAAAATTTAAAACATGGTAAAACTAGTTAATTTCCTTTAGATACGCTTATATGGACCTAGTTATAAGATTAGCATTAAGAAATTAAAATATTTCAATAATTTTTTATTGTAAAAAATAATATAAAAAATGCAATATTCTTAAGATATTATCGTAAAATTTCATAAATAATAAAATAATATTTAAATTGTTATAAAAGTTAATATTAATTATTTTAATAATTAAAATATTTCAAGTTTATTATGTGAACGAGTTAAAGTGTAATTCTTTGATTTTTTATTTTCAACTTAAGGACTGTAAATAAAATTATATTGTAACTTAAAAAATAGACAAGGTGAGAAAATTAAATAACGTTTCAACATCGATTGGTCAAAATCTAAAAATAACCCGAATAATCTAATAATAATGGACAATTTGATAAATCTAACTAGACAGTGGCTAAATTCAATTAATAATGATAAAAAATCATTTCGAGTTTTGTGCTAACTAAATAACAACGTCCAATCCGATTGAAACGGATACATCATGAAGAAATTGTATTATCTAAAGCTCGTGAACTAAGTTGATTATTGGATATCCGCAAATATTTCAATGCAACCGGTTAATGGGTTATTTGTCAAACAAATTACTTTCAGGTTTTACATGCCATTAATTTTCTCGATGAATTAATTGTTTTCTATTAATTAAAGCACCGCTATACCATTAAACAGATATATCGAACTTATAATGTACTTTTTTTTATTGAATTGTAAAATTTACAGTAAAATAAACGATATTCAATCGTTTTTTTTTAATTAACAATTAAGGAACAGAACCATCGACATTAATGAATAATCGAACATTTAAATATAAACGTTTGAAGTAATTTTTCTCAATTAATAAATTGATGTTTTTATAAAACCTGTTTAATTTTCGCCTCTCAAAATTGATCGCGGAGTTCTGTCTCTCAAACAACGACGTATTGTTGGAGATAGCGCAGTGGATCATTAAAATATTTAAAAATTGCGACTTTTTATAAATTTAAAATTATAGTGTTTATCTAATTAAAATTATAAAGTATTTTTCTAATTTTTATGTTTTTGAACGTTTCACTGACAGATGAATAACACCTAAAAATCCCATAAATGTGATATATATTATTATTGATTATTTTTCATATATAAAAATAATAATAATTTTTTTTTTATATAGCCCTCAAAAATAACTCGATTCCGATCCTTAAATAAACGCAATTAGAAGTAATTATTTAATTTAAAGGAAAACTCGTTCGAGGGGTTTTACCCATAAGTTTTGTCAACGATTGTTTCCAAAATAATATAAAATATCTGTTTTATAAATCTTGCAGTGTTCACTGAGGATCTACGTATTATAATTCATATAAATAAATTTTTAAAAATTTGAATTAATATATTCATTAAACGTTTGCATTGTGCCTTTCGAACATACATAAACCTCTCATAGCTTATTCTAATTACAATATAAAAAATTCAGTAAAATTATAAATATATAATAAGTTATAAAATAAAAAAGTAATCATAAAATTATAATATATTTTGAAAAGTATGTATATGAATATCAAAATGATAAAATTGATACGGCCTAATCGATTCCTATAAAATATCAAAGAAATATTATTTAAAATTTCAACTCATAAAGAAAATTATGGACATTTTACGGCCTATAATAAAATTAAAAAATGTGTGGGATAATATTCTTGAATTAGCCCGTAGACGGCATTCCTGCAACTTACTGCCGGAAACCTTTCAAATCGTAACTTGTAGTATTTAAATTGTGCCCAGTCGTCATGGTATCAAATTACTCAATAAATGGGACAATCCAAGAATTTATGAAATGATTTGTCCAAATTTGAGAGTTGTTTTTTTGTGGATATTATCAACAGTGCTATATAAAATGGCAATTTTATCTAAAAAAATATACTATACTAAATTTTATCTGTCCATTTTAGTATACTTTATTTCAGTATGAGAATAGAATTTTTTTTTTAAACTGTAATATTCCATTTTCTTTTTAAATATTGTACATAGATCTTGAACATAGAGATTGTCCTTGAAGCTTTATAAGAAAATAAAAAAAATAACATTAACATAAATTTTTAAAATATACAATTCATTTCAATGGATTTAGAAAAGGCATGCACGGAATGTTAGAAAGTGTTCAAAAACAGTGAGAAACATTTTAACACCATCAGATAAAGACACAGTCGGAATCAAACACAATTAATTTAAGACAATCTTTAGTGTTTGAATGACTTTAGTTTTTATTTTTTTCCTTTAGGTATACCAGTTACTTTCCAATAACTATAGTGAAAGCTAATGAATAGTATACGGATAATATGGCAATAAAATTATTATAAAAATAATGAAATTATTTATCAGTAATCCCAGATAATAAGTGGTTTAAAATAGGACGGTCACATCGTAAAGAATAAGTATGTAAGTCAGGCGTTCATTTGAACTGTAGTTCTTATAAATTGCATAAAATCTGTTTTAATCTTCTAATACCTAATTATTGATAAGATTTATTTTTTAGGTTTATTGCCCGCAATCAGGTGCCACTCTTTTGGTATTTTAGAGGAAATTAAAGTGATTGATAAAACCTGAATTTATAACAATACTAACATGAAATAACACGAAAATTCGTCTTCTGAAAATTGAGGAAATTTGACTTGACGATACAGAAGTAAATCAGTTCAACTCTTTTTCAACAGCTTTTTGCGCTTTTTCGTTTTTGAATTGCCCAATGAATTTTAACATATGTATATAAACGGCTGGTTTGTATATAAATGAAAAAAAAAATTTTATCATATTTATCGAACAAAAATATAACTGGCGTACCTGAGACGGACGTCAAACTGAACATGAACACAATTCAAGTTGTATCTTAATATATAGATTAATGAAATTCTCAAGTGAATCGTTAAAATTTCCAACAAGAACCATTTGAATCTCTTTTTTCAAGTTGGATCTATAAGATAGCATATGATTCTATTTCGTTTAAATCTTATGCTCAATATTTTTGACACTTTGTTTGTATGTTTTGCTGGTCAAGAGAATTAGATTTAAATATTTGATGGAATGTGTATTTAGTTACAATGTAAAATAGACAAGATTTCTTCGGTTTTGTGTATAATTTTTTGATAGATAAGAGAGAAGATTAATAGATAGATAGGGGCAAGAAGTCGGAGAATCGGGAGACCTTCCCGGTGGCAGAAGACCTTCCTACCTTCCTACCGCTCCGCTCAGAAGTGGAGGGATAGGATAGGAAGATCTTGGGAGGATCCCCGATGAAGGAGCGGATAAAGAGGACGCGGATAAGAGGGATGACAAGTACTTACAGTCTCTCGGCGTGCTTTGGCAAGACCTGAGGAACTTGGACAAGGGCCCTCCTGGAGCAGTCGACGCTGAGGCTGGAACATGAACAGGCCCAGGGGCAGTCGGGGGCCGGGATGGGGTGCCCCCCGATCCTCGGGTCCCCGGCGGCAGCGGGTGACAGCAACAAGAGCAACAGCCACATCTACCCTTGGCGGTAGCTAGTCCTCGACTGCTCCTCCCACCGCTTGGTCTCCTCCCCCCACCCTCCCCCCCCTCCATCCCTCCTAATTATCCCTCTTTATTACCCTTCCTTTCGTGGTTGGGATCGACCCGCTTGATCGTAAACCATTAAATAATAAGCCATATCGATCCGCAAACGATTCCATTCCCAGAACTTTCATCCGATCCGATTCACTGATTTTAAACCAGTTATGATATAAATACAAGAGGTGATGGACCTAGAAGACACCTTTTAGCAATGAGACTTTTTCGTTTCGTATGAAATGTCCGTTTTCACAGGAAGGTTATTTAATGAACTAATCTCTATCTACTATGTGTATTTTTATTATTTCAGGTTTCAGCTTATTTATACATGCAACATCTATTCAACTGTCCTTTTTATTTTTCATTTAGAAAAATTTAGTAGTCAAGTTTCAAATTTCTATAGTGAGAATATGTAGTAATATTATTCAATAAAAGGAGGTTTTATCGAGTTAACAAAAAGAAAAAAAAAAAAGAAAAAAAAAAAAAAAAAAAAAAAAAAAAAAAAAAAAAAAAAACCGATAAAAAATGTATTACATTAGGGCGCAAGCGACGGTGCTGCTTCTTTACAGGAACTAGAGAAACGGGGATAGAAGCCGGGCCATTACCTGGGATTCATAGGGTTTTTTGGCGTTTTTAATTTATTTTTCCATAATTAAAACCCGATTGAGCAAAAAATTATTTGAAAAATGTCTAATAGGTATTGCTCGGTCCCACAGTGTTCAATTAGAAAATCAAAAGACGTGTCATTCCATTTATTTCCAAAAAATAAAAAGCTTCTTAAAGAATGGATTGTAAAATTAAG
Organism: Aelia acuminata; assembly: GCA_911387785.2. Classification (NCBI taxonomy): domain Eukaryota; kingdom Metazoa; phylum Arthropoda; class Insecta; order Hemiptera; family Pentatomidae; genus Aelia; species Aelia acuminata. Next base: position 35,334,392 of record OU426980.1, read on the forward strand.
AATAGATAAACCTGTTTCGAAACATATGACGATATGTAGCCTTCATTTTAAAGAAAGTGACTATATTTATCGAGGTAAATATTAGTATTTGACATTTTGTTATTCCAAAATGCTAGTTTTATGCAAAAGCATTGGGACCATATTGTCATAGATTTGTTTTTATTTTTTAATTTTCCCTTTTTTTATCCGTTGTGCTTAATTGTTCCAAGTTTTCAATGTGATGTCTGAAAGTTTTGACAAATAAATAAATAATATGACAAAGAAACTAAGCTGTCATGAAAATGATTGTATGAATAGGTAATTAATGTTATTACTAACCGAAAAACGTAGAGTAAAGTTACAATGATGTTTATGCATTTACCAGAACTACCAGCTTTACACGTACATTTACAAGAAAATAGCTTATTATTATTAATAAATTTGATTTCCACTTTTATTTGATGGGGCAGTCCTTTAAGATCGCTTGTTTGAAGGCACAAGGCTCGTAAAATAACTGTATTTTTACTTCTAGATATTATTTGACATGTACTTATGTGGTTTGCATCAAGGATAGCCTGCCCTTCAATTAATGGTCTTATAAAATTACCAATTATCTCTATCACATCAACTATGTCTATCCCCGTTCCTTCCGACATTTTGTAAAACCACTAGCGCATGCTATTGTTGCTTGCGCCCGCCTATCGATACTTATTCAAACATTTTTTATTAATGAACTAAGAAGGAAGGGTGCCAATAACTGTATGGTTTACCCTAGGCTGCATTTTATGTGTTTCAAAACCTGTCAAATTTTCAGGATTCAATCTTTATTATTCCTTCTTAGTTCATTAATAAAAAATCATATTTGAATAAGTACCTTGATGATAACACTATATTTTTTTCCTCTTCTTGTTCTTTCTTCTCCTTCAAAACTCTTTGGATGTTCTATTTTTTATTACTATGTGTATTTTTATTATTTCAGGTTATTTATACATCCAACATCTATTCAACTGTCCTTTTTATTTTTCATTTAGAAAAAGTTAGCCGTCAATTTTTCAATTTCTATAGTGAGAAAATGTAGTAATATTATTCAATAAAAGAAGGTTTTATCGAGTTAAAAAAAAAAAAAAAAACGATAAAAAATATATAGGTACTTATTCAAACATGATTTTTTATTAATGAATTAAGAAGGGAGGGTGCCAATAACTGTAAACTAATCTGAAAAAAAAAAAAATAAAACCTACCCAATTTTTGAGATATTTGGCTCATAGGCTGAATTTTTTTTTTTTTTTTAAACCTGTCAAATTTTCAGGATTCAATCTTTATTATTCCTTTTTAGTTCATTAATAAAAAATCATGTTTGAATAAGTATACATTTTTTGACCTTTTTTTTAACGCGATAAAACCTTCTTTTATTGAATAATATTAATACATACTCTCACTATGGAAATTGGTAACAACTAAACTATAATTGACAGTGGTCTTAGAGGGGGCATAGGGGAACCATTCCCATGCCCGAAATTTTGGAAAAGATAAACATTAAGGGGAGTGTGAGTCTGTATTGTATCGAAGTTTTTCAATAAATCCCCGAATTTTTTTCTGAACCGCTACTCAACAAAATTATGATAAATATTGCCAAGTTGGTAAATGAACTCCCTTGACATTGTCCCTCTTCACATAATCAGAAAACCTGCAGTGAATCAAAAAGTATTGACTGTAATATCCAATAAAAAAAAAGAGAGAGAGGGGGAGATTTCAGGACGGTTAACATTTTTATTCACGTTCTGTTGAAAAAAAAATCTGGTGCAATGCGCGCAACACCCAACTTTCACTTACCAACTTACTTTGATTAGAAATTGACGTGTTTTGTTAAATGCCATTTCTCAAAGTCACACAATTTTCCACATAATTTACTTATTTTCTTTTGTATTTGCTCTTTAAAGTACACTAAGTTTTTTTATTATTAAATAAAAGTTTTTACTTATGATGATTCGGCAATGCAAGCATAATACTCCAAGTCGTCTGATTTAATATTCTCTATGTATTTGTTGAAAACTTAGTTACCATGAAACAAATAATTTCCATTAAATGAACAGAATATCTTTAATTATAAACAATGGTCTGTCATTAAAGGCGTACTGCGCACGCAAAACGGTGCCATTTCTTATTTGTTGGCGTAACGAGAGAAAGTTAATTTCTCAGTATAAACAAAAAAGGCCCCTTCCCCATTTAAACCAACTCAGAACATTTTAACAATGATAAAGCTTACCTGATATTAAAGAAGACTTGATTTTCATTAAACATGAATTTGATCAAAATCGTTAATGCTATTTTTGAGAAAATCTAAAAAATGAGAAAATAAAGTGCCCCCTCCGGTTGATCAATTTTGATGAAATTTTTGCTGTCACATCACGGGGATATACATATACCAAATACACAATTTCAGGTTCGCACGGTTAATAGTTTTTGAGCTAGTCTGTTCAAACACACAGACACACAGACACACAGACACAGACACAGACACAGACACAGACACACACACACACACGCGCGCGCGCGCGCAAGCGCAAGCACGCACGCATACCATTTCGCTGGACTCGGTAATTGAACTCAGGGGACCCGAAATCGTGTAATTCCGTTGAAAAACGGAATTCGAAATTTTTCACGATTGTAATACTTTCCCTTACTATATATTTCATATATAGGTAAGTAAGTGAAAGTAAACATTAAATGGCACACCATCAGTTTCAACTAAAAGTAAACGATAAAATCATAAACATGGGAACCAATGATGATGTATTGGCAATTCACTAATAAATATATTCCTCAAGTAGACATCTACTAGCTAGTCTAAACCAGGAGATTTAGCACAAAATTTGGGAGTACGTGACTTTTGCCTTACATAACTTTTGTTTTTAAATTTATTGTTGAGATTATTTTCTTGCTTCAGGTAGGACTGCGATCAAAAACAAACAACAATATTACGTTTGTGGTTTATTAGCTACCTCGTATTATTCTTGTGAACCTCCCCTCTGGATCATCAATTTCTTTGCGTCATCTTCTTTCACACATAGAGTGTACCAGTGTCCTAGTTGCGAAATATCCCCAAAGATTAAAGAACTCTCCATTTATTTTTTTTTTTTTTTTTTTTTTTTTTTTTTTTTTTTATTTACGACTGTTTACAACATTAAGTCATATGTCGTCCCCAATAATAAGCGCTCTCCATTTCTTTCGGTCTTCCCAGTCTCCCTCTCTTATCCCTCTGTTCATCATTCCTTCTTCCACTCCGTCATACCAGAGTTTTCTCGGGCGACCTCTTTTCCTTCTTCTTTCTGGTTTCCAATTCAGCAATTTTTTTGGCCATGCTCCCTCATTCATCCTCATAACATGTCCAAACCATTTTAACCTCATGGTTTCTATACTATGGAGGATATTTTCTTCTTTCCCAACCCGCCGTCTTATTTGTTCGTTGGGAATTTTTTGGATTCGGGATACTCCGCATGCCCGCCTCCAAAAATCCATTTCTAGGGCTAAGAGCCTACCTGCTTGTTTAGCTTTTAATGTCCACGCTTCTGCCGAGTAGAGGCTGACGCTTTCCAAAAAGGCTTTATATATTATTTTTTTTGTTTTCATGCTCACATTCCTACTCCATAATACCGAGTTCAAGATCCCGATGATTTTTTTTCCTTGAACGACCTTTTCCTGGATGTCCAGATCGCTGGACCCTAGCGAGTCCAACCAGCTTCCTAAATACTTAAACTTGCATTGTGGCTCTAAAGTCCATCCTTCCAGGATTAAATTACTCCCTGTTCCGTTAAAGGCCATGTAGACGGACTTTTCCTTGCTGACTTCTAGCCCCCAACTAGAATATTCCTGAAGGATCTTCCTCATCATGTACTCCACATCCTCCACTTCTGAAGCGATAATGACTTGGTCATCAGCGAACTGGAGATTGAAGAGGTAGTCACTACCAATCTTGATCCCCATACCCTGGCATTTTTTTTTTCCAATTCAATAAAGCCCTTTCCACATATATATTAAAAAGGAGAGGAGACAATGCGCATCCTTGCTTCAGACCTTTCGTTATAGGGAAGCATTTACTAATTGCACCCCTAATTTTAACGCAAGCCTTTGCCCCTTCGTATAAGCTTCTTATGGCACATATAAGGTAGGGACTTATATTGAAATAATGCAAGGCCTCCCACAAGAGCTTTAATGGAACTGTGTCATAAGCTTTTTTCAGGTCCACAAAAATCAGGTGAATTAATTTATGAAAGGAAAATTAAATTTATCCTATATTCGCGATTAAACAGTAGGTTTCGAATAAATATAAATTTAAGTATTTTTACTGTTAGATTTAATCGAAACCTTAACCGAAAGGACCAAAGGTGGATCCCCCCCCCCCCGGAGCATGGCCATCCTCCCCCCCAAATGTTTTAGTTATTTCCATTTGTTTGTATTTTTAAAGGGATAGTGCAACAAACAACCTAGCCAATAAACCACAAACGTAATCTTTTTGGTTGTTTTTTATCGCAGTCCTCCGTGTTGTAAGAAAATAATCTCATCAATAAATTTAAAAACAGAAGTGCTGTCGGGCGAAAGGCAACACACGAATGGAGACCAGGTAGTCATGCCCCCCCCCCCCAAATTTTTCGCTAAATTCGCCACTGGTTTAGACTAGGTATTGATGTTGTCTACATTAGGAATATATGTAATAGTGAAATGGTTCCCCAAAACAAAAAGATTGTATGTCGGTTTTTTTGTCCGCGATAAAATGCCTCAAATTTTGTAAAGGGTTGGATGTATTTAAAAAATAAAAAATGGATTTTATGCGTTTTTGACTATTCTTTAAGATAAGAGCATGATCCATTTTTATGAAGCCGTTAAAAAGGAACAAAGATTTTTCTTTTAAAAAACACTCTTTTTAAAATAAGATTATCTCCGAACCTATGCACTCAACAAAAAATCTTATGATAGAAAAAAAAAAATCTTTCATTTTATCATGTATATTTTTTTTCTAAGAATTGAATTTATCAAAAACCTTAGCTTACTAGCCGAAATAATAAATATCTAACTATTTTAAGGAAATTTTTTTTTATTTATAAAATCCGAGGTTTACGTGGCTGTTACATATTCTGAATATTCGCAATTGACCATTAGGTTTCGATTAAATTTAAGTCTTTTTAATGTTAGTTATATTCATATAAAAGTGTCTGGAACACTGATGATATCACATCTATCAAGCAAAACCGAACTCTAATATTAACTCAGCGAGAAAGGTTAAGGTAATATGTAGTTGTCCGTTAAAACATTCTTCTCGCAAACCAAGAAGAACTAGAGGATAAATTCTCTCATGAATGCATACTGTAATATAATTTATCGTGAATTCGGATAAGCCGGACTTTATTATATTAGGAATAGAAAATAAATTTAAAACATAACAATAAAATATTTATTCTGGGACTTTTGTCTTTGCAACATGAAAAAAAAAAAAATCATTGTGAATAACGTAAAAAAAAAAAAGTCACCTCTGTCCAGTAGACATTTTAAAATCGACTGTCAATGAATATTCAGGTAATTGATTATTACTTAGTACTAATTTTTAATGCTCAATGAGTGTGAAAAACTTTACTAAGTAATTCTTCTTAATTTTCAAGTAATTAAGTTTCCCACCGATCTCGCAAATTTTCGCGAATTACACGGTGGTGTGGATAATTAGTCCATTATGTGAGGTTTCTTTACTAGGGTCGATTTTTTTTTAAATATTAATTCAATTATTTTTCTAGTCATGATAACATGAAAATTTTTAATAAAATTTTTAGATATTTTTTATATGAATAGAAAAGATTGGCCTTTAGCCGATGAAGAGAAAGGATTGACTTGACCGGGATATGTGCCTGGGGGCTCAAGTGGCGAAGCGCCTAACTAGTGATAAGGAAATCCGGGTTCGAATCCCCGTCAAGGCCGATCTTTTCTTTTCTTATAAAAATATTTTAAAATTATATTACAAATTTTCATGTTATCATGACAAGAAAAAAAATGAATTAATAAATAAATAATATTGTCAATAAAATATTATCTAGATATTCAACTCGTCAAAAAATTATGGACAATTTACGGCCTAAAATAAAATTTAACAATTTATGGGATGATATTCTCTTGAATTAGCTCATTCCTGAAGCTTACTGCCGGGGAACCTTTCAAATTTTGCCGAATCGTCATGGTATCAAATTACTCAATGAATGGAACAACCGAAAAATTGATATGATTTTTTCCGATATCGATAATGGGGTTTCTTCGATTTTATCAACAAAGTAATTAAAATTGGTAACCTTTTTATTTAAATAGATTCAGCCAGTTTCTCATAGAGAAAAAAAATAGGACGAACATGAAAATTAAATTAATAATTATTGTAACCTTTTAACATCATAAACTTCATTTATACTATTAGCTATTATAACGTTTATGTACAATTTTATTTTTTATAAGAATAAATATTTTTATATATCAATATACTTCAGCATCTTTAAGTCATTTTGCAGTTCCAAGCAACGCTGCCACATCAAAAATCAACCATTTACTCGCACCGCCGACAGATAGTGGAAATATCTCCCATGAAGCTCTTTAGATATCCACGTATTCATTTACAGTGAAGGGAAAATCTTCACCTCAAATATTTGAAAACGTTTAGTCGTATTTTACTTTGAGAGAGTTATGAAGACCGTTGGCTAAGACTATAGCCCTGCCTTTTCCGTATGTGCTCTGAACCTCCTCGAATGATTAGTATATTAGCCCGCCCGAAATTATATATATATATATATAAATACAACTAGGGGGGGCCGGCATGGCCGAGTGGACAAAGACGCTTGCAATAGTTAAGCAACGTCGAGCGTGTTTAGTTCTTGGATGAGTGACCGCTCCATTCGGGTGACCACCCGCCAATGAACGCCACGCAGTCCAAGCTTACCCTCACCCCCCCGGGTATGTGAGACCCGTCAGCCTACTGGAGGCGACTCACACCGACCGGGCTTAGGAGTGATGAACCTTCCCCGTGTATCTCATCGAGAATCGTGGTGTGGTTTTCCAGGATGCAGTAACCGCCCGGAGGTTTGGTACAAGGACGGTATGCTTCGGGGAAAGAAATATAGGTCCTCGGGGCCTGCTGACCCCAGGCTGCCATAATCCTTGTACCTAGACCAGTTTGTCACTGTCCTTGAACCCGAGAGAGCTGACGCCATCGGTGGGAAGGACACTGCCAAATTGGCCCCAATGGGATTGGTTATGGAGTTACGGACAGTCTGCCGCTGACCATGGCTTGCAGCAACGTGAGGTTTGCGCTACCCCCTCCAGGCTGTCTGTGCTCCCGCAAGCAACACGAATATCTGTAAGCAGACCACACTGCGCGGCCAAAGGTCTCATTAGGCCTAATGCGCCAACCTACAAAAAAAAAAAAAAAAAAAAAAAAAAAAAAAAAAAAAAAAAAAAAAAAAAAAAAAAAAAAAAAAAACTATATATATCCTCGCATAAACAATATTGACTGGACATAAAGAAAAATGAAAAAATCGAAAAAAGAAAATTTACTATGGTCAAGACACCTCACTAAATAGACAAATTATGTCCAATCCCCCATATAATTCGCAAAAATTGCAAGATTGGTGGGAAAGGGGTCAGAGAAGAAAAAGGGTTGACTTGACTGGGATATGTGGCTTGTGGCTCGAATGGCAAGAGCGCCGTACTATTGATTCGGAAATCCGGGGTTAAATCCCGACCAAGGCCAATCTTTTCTCTTCTTAAAAAATATTTAAAAATTAAAATAAGGATTTTCAAGTCGAATCTTGCTTGATTTTTAACTCGTATCACTCATATACACATATAACCGGTGTTCCTCATATAAAAGGTAAGAAAAAGAATATCTCAAAAATGTATCAAACTATATTTTCAGAGATTTAACATTTTTTTTTTTTTTTGTATGTGTTCAAAATTTTATTTATCAGCTACTAGTTAATCTATTAAATCCGTTAATACCTTGCGAAATTTTACTTCCTCCTCTAAATATCGTTTTGATACTTGGCTCGCATAAAAATTGAACTAATATCAGTGAAAACATTTTGAAATTTCAAAAATAATTTATTTACAAACTTTAAATATTTACTGAGTACAAAACATCCGAAGTTCGTCTATTTTCAAAAACCCTTTTTTTGACTTGAAACACCCTGAATTCAAATAATATATACTTTATTGTATATATTAGGACGAGTAATTAGGATTGAGTTTTACTGAGCTATGAATTCTTAGAAAAAAGAAAAGCAATGGAATAGAAAATCTATTAGATTAATAATATTAGATAACTCTATTCCATCTTAAAACTCTATTAGATAAAGAAAATAAGGAAATAATTATATAGTGACTTTTCGATATCGGAAGGAAGACCGCTATAGATGCTACCAAATACAAGATGCCCGGCAAGCCTTTAAATGCCTGGGACTAATGGACCGCTGTCTTCGAATCCATTCGCCTTGCTATCCATCAAGGCTATTGGTATACATTTGAAATACAACAATTCGTATTGATATTTTTTATAGTGGTATAAACATGTTAAGTTAATAGAAGATCTTCCAAGGTTATAAAAGCACATTTTTATTTAATTGGAAAAATTTAACTAACTAGAATAAAAAAGTATTAGCACATCTGGTTGTTGCCATGGCAACCATTACCAAAACACGTCTTTTTTTTTCAATTATTTCTCCATGAACATACATACTGTTGAATTCTCAGGTTAAGCTCAATTTTTTTAGTTGCGTCACATAATTGTCATGGCAACCATTATCATAACAATATTCTGTAATTACCTTAATTATTAAAAAAAATTCGATAAATATGTTATGGATACAATATACATCCATAATGTTCGGTATTTCTTAAAACCGATTATAAGAAATAGTGCGTATTAGTAGGCTTTGGTTAGTAGGATTTGGGCGTACAAATCAAGTAGGCTTTGTTAACGCGTAGGGAGTTATACTTGTTTTATTCCGGCAGTATCATTAAATTACAGGAAAAATCGACCAAAATTGAAATTGATCAGAAAAAAATTATTTTACCTTCATGAACCTTTGGTTTTGATTAGAAGTAAGGTTGGAGATCTGCAGAGTCTACCCAAATTAAAGGGGGCGACTAATAACAGGCCTATTACAAGAAAAATAGACCAAAATTGACATTGATCAGAAAAAAATTATTTTACCTTCATAAACCTTTGGTTTTGACGTCGTATTAGAAGTAAGGTTGGAGATCTGCAGATTCCACCCAAAAGTAAAGGGGGCGGCCAATAACAGGTCTCTTACAGGAAAGATAGACCAAAATTGAAATTGATCAGAAAAAAAATAATTTTACCTCCATGAACCTTTGGTTTTGACTTCGTATTAGAAGTAAGGTTGGAGATCTGCAGAGGCCACCCAAAATAAAGGGGGCGACCAATAACAGGTCTACTACAGGAAAAATAGATCAAAATTGAAATTGATCAGAAAAAAAATAATTTTACCTCCATGAACCTTTGGTTTTAACTTTGTATTAGAAGTAAGGTTGGAGATCTGCAGAGTCCATCCATATTAAAGGGTGCGACAACCTATCAGGGGGGATGACAAGGGGGGAGATCTGCAAACTAATTTTGCTGCAATTAGGAGGTGTGATGCAAAGTTATTGCATCGGTTCCAATGACGGTACAGTCAACAGGTATTAAGTTAAAGCATATTACAGGTAAAAGACACATTTTGAAGCTGAACGATGCCACGGCTAACAATATAATTATTTAAGTGCATATATAATCAAAAACTAGTAGAGATCGGATGTCCAAGTTATATAATATTCAAATATGTAATTTTTGTATGTAAGTATGAATTCAAAATTATGTACTTACATATGAGTAATATTTAATAAAATAGTCACAAAACTTACAATAATTTTATTATAAATAATTTATTTTTTGAAGAGAAAAGAGTGGGCTCCGCCGGTAGTCGAGCCCGGGTCTTCCGCGTATGCTAACCACTGCATCACAGAGCTCGCTTCCAAGCGGAGCCAATCCTTCTTCTTCACTGATACCTCTCCCTCCATCTCGCAAGTTTTGCGAGTATTTACGGGAGGTGGACAATTTTTGTCCAATTTTGGGCATCTCTTGACGATCGTCAATTTTTAAATTATTTTATATTAATATAATCTATTTTTGTTGGTAACCACCTTGTTTTAAATTATTTTAAATAATTTATTTTTTTAAGAGAAAAGATTGGGCTCCTCCGGGAGTCGAACCCGGGTCTTCCGCGTGACATGCGGGGTATGCTAACCACTGCACCACATAGTTCGCTTCCAAGCGGAGCCAATCCTTCCTCTTCACTGATACCTCTCCCTCCCTCTCGACTCCCGGCCAATCTTTTCTCTTCAAAAAATAAATTATTTAAAATAATTTAAAACAAGGTGGTTACCCACAAAAATAGATTAAATTAATATAAAATAAGTTTATTAAATATACTGATTAAAGAAGGCGGGTGTAAATTTATTTTAATATTTCAATATGTATATACTTTACGTATATTTACATGTGTGAATAAATAAATACGAATAATAAATGTCTGCTAATGACTAAACTAATGACTGCATTAGTTTCAATTAATTAACTAAATCACTCGCTTCAACGACGTAAAACCAATCGAAAACTGTATATTTACTGTGTATTTGCCTCAAAATAGTACTTATTTTAGATTAAAAAATCACATTTTGCGTATGAAGAATTACTTCACAAAACATGGCACAAACAATTCTAGATATTCATTCCACATTGATTTTTTTTTTTCTATATTAGTATTTATTTGGTAAAAGAGGAATAATTCATTTAAATATTAAATATTTCAGACCAAAATAATAATATACTAAATAATCCATATAGTTTTCTGTGTTTGAATGATTTAAGCGTAGCTCAGTTCATAAACTACTACTGTATTTGGTGGACAAGTTGTGTCCCCCCCCCCCCCCGCCCCACTTATTATATTCCTTTTTATCTAACCAAATTTTTATTAAATCGGAAAAAACTTTTTGTTTTCTTAAAAATCATCCTGTAGTTCAAATTTTATATAAATTACTTTACATACTTGCGATATACGTATAAAATCAATACCAATTGATAAATCTATAAGGGACACAGATTGATAAAAATATAGGAACAATTAATTAAATAGATTCATTCAAGTTAGGTTACAATAGAGTATAAGAAAAATATTCTTGATTCATTCCCTGGAATCAAAATCCCTTGGGAGAGTCATCATCAAAATTTTTATCTAGCTTATTGCCTGGAATCACAATATTATCGATCAAGTTTTGAATGAGTAAATTATTTTTAAAAGTATCTTTAGAGATTGGCACAGTCGGGAAATCGAACAGAAAATATAGTAAAAACAATATATCGATCAATCAAAATTACTGTATTTTGTAATAATAATATTACAGGCCCCAAGGATATATATACAATCTTACAATCAAGAGAAGGTTTTTGGATGTTTTTATGTTATATGTGTTAAAGAAAACTTGATACAATATCTAATATGAAATTCTTGTGTAAGGACACTAATGACCATAGTAGTTGTGTGTCCATAAACAACAAAACCTAACCTGTTATTATAAGTATTTTTTTTTCAACATTAATTTTTGGAAAACAAATCTTCGTATCGTCGGACTTGAACTGGAAGTTTTGTTAAGCGAATTCCGACCCAATTTAGGAAGGGAACAATGTATAACAAAAAAAAAAAAAAAAAAACAGTAAAATTACCAATTCCTTTACTACACTATTTATGTGAAAAAATATAACCTTAAAGAGTAGTGACTTCAGTAAAATTACTGACGTTTTTTTATAATTGTTTTCCCCCAGTTGAAAATGTAATAAAAATTGTTAATATATAATATATTACAATATAATAAATTGTATGGTACACAATCTGTACCTTTTTCACCACCTCATGTTGGTGGTTTAAGTACACCTCGATTTTCTATTGAATAAACACATGTAAGAGCTTTTATACCGATCTCACACTCACTGTTTTAGTCTCAGAAAGTAGTAGTAGAAAATAGTATTAAAAAATAATAAATAATAATTTTTTTAAAGAAAATATATTGAACAAGCATGAAAAGAGTGTTTTTTAATTAGGTAAAATAATACAAAATAACAAACAATAATAAATTTGTCCATCTACTAAACAAGAACAATAATATCAGACTTTAAATTCAAACGTAACAGTATTGTTTTGTTCTTCTTACGACCGACACTTTCGTACAACTAGTATTTGGAGATTCACCCTGCAAATTGGTCTCGTCAAGATTCCATAAATTTTCAGGATAGGAACGACACCCAAGTTTTCTAAAGTATTCTCGAGGCGTTATATAGAATCTGAACCAGAAAAACAATTTGTACAAAAGTCACCACCAAAACATAGTTTTCAAGATATTTGAAAAAAATAAATAAATGACTTATGAATATAGTTTCAAATGGAATAAAATTGATATAGATTATAAAATTGAAAATATACTTAAATTATTGTAGAAAGCCGCTAATCAAACTGAAACCACACTATCATGGTGATATGTAAAAAAAAGCCCACCAGAAACATTTGAATTCAAAAATGCACATGTACCAATCTCCCCCTCTATGTACCAGAGTCACCATTACTTACGCTATATAGTAAATTATGAACATGTAAAAATAAATAAAAAATATTATATAAAATTGCATAATTTATGCGCAAAAATATTATGTTTTTTTTTTTTTGCCCGGAAATGTGATATTACATTACCAAACACGGATATGTTCATTTAATAAAAAACCGATTTTTAAATATTTTTCGTCTGGTGGATTCATGCTCTAAGCAACGCTAAAATCCGTTTTTTGGATTTTTTTTTGGAAAAAAAACAAGATACATGTTAAAGTTGCAACCTCTGTACAGAAATCGCCCAAGTCCACGAGCGATTACCTTTCAAAGGAGAAAATCTAAGAGGTCTAATGAATGAAGGTTAACTATCAAAAGTCTACGAAACAATGTCGAAAATTTCACATTAAAATTCTATACCACAAAAAACGAAGTTTAGTTTCGCGTTAAAAACTCTTATGCTCTAGGTAAATTTCGCAAATTGGATCTGGCACAATGGACCGTGTTTGTATCTGAGGTACTCTCATTACGATAGTTAAATCAATTTACCAAAAAGACTATAGCTATGCTTATACAAAATCGTTTGGGAAATTTTGGATGAAACGTCAAAATTAAATAATTTTTTTAAATGTAACTTTCGTTTTTAGCCCTTTCGTAATGCTGCTATTGATTCCAAGGTCCCATTCGCCAATGCGAATGGTCTCATCGTATTCGGAAGCATATAAGCTATCAACAATGAATCACTGGACCTACTTAAAGCAAGAATTAATTTTCAGACCTCCCCACATATTCAACCCCTCCCTCAAAATTTGATTTTCCATTTAAAATCTGTAGAATTTTTTTAACTATGTAAGATTATGTTTTTATCTTATTATTATCTTTCATTATTCTTTATTTTATTATTCTTGGATTATCTTTTTAAATCTGTATTAAGTTTTTAACTATGTACAGTCAATAGACTGTACCGTGGTGAGGACAATGTATCACTCCAACTACTTGCTCCAAAATGAATTTTCAGACTTCCCTTCAATTCAACCGCCCCCCCCCCCTCTAAAATATTGTTCCCTCTTTTAATTTAGGCGGACTCTGTTGATCTCGAATCTTACTGCGATATTAAGTTAAAACCAAAAGTTCACGAAGGTTTTTTTTCTTTTACAAATTTTCTTCTAATCATAGTCTATTTTTTCTGTCCTATATTTCACCATGTTTTCGCTTATGTAGCGGCCTAAGGATAGCAGTAACACACCGTTACGAGCCTCGAGATGAGATACATTAGTTGTCTTCACTTCAATGAGCATTCGGATGTAAAAAACGTGACCGGGGATGTTCCCTGCAGATTTGTAGGCTACGCTTCCTTCTTAAGATTAATCTTCTACATCCATTTCTGAACGTCTTTGATGTTCTACTTTACGTCTTGCTCAGGCTTCAGCTCTAACTATTAAAAAACTCTAGCGAAGAGGGGCCATGAAAAATCATGCTTATTTTTTTTGGGTTGCCCACAGGGCTGCCCCCCTGGAAAATATGAGAAGCAAAAACTACTAATTAAATCATTTTTTTTCATTTAATATATTTATGAAGTATTAGGGTAAACCGACAGTTATTGAAACCCTTAAGACTACATTTCTAAGGTGAAATTAAAAAAAAAATCTTTTTATGAAGGGATCAAATTGAAACTTCCTATAGCTCATCTTTATCTATCCTTATAAAGACTCAAGAGGTTTTTTTGGATCAAAAGTTCAACAGTTTTACCATATGGCAATATTTATTGTAAAAAGTGCAAAAACTAGTTGACACCCTGTGGATTTAATTGTGAAATCTTCCCTATGGTTAGATTGCTAAACACTTACTTCATAGATGACTTTAAGGACCCTTTAAACATTATATTCATGTTTTTCTTGAAATAAAATTAGGACTTGTTTACTTATTTCTATAAATCAAAGTTTGAGGTATCAATAACTGTCTGGTTTACCCTATATAACTAAATATTTTAATTTTTAAATATCAATAAGCTTTATTTTAAGACATAATTTAGCTGTACATAGTCAAAATACCCTCCCCCGATTTTATCAGCCTGCCCCCCTAGACGAAATCATTTGGAAGCGCTTGGATATTCTACATACAATCCACAAGTCATAATTATTTAATGATATTTCAAATTATATCAATTCCTATGGGTCAAAGAAGTATGATAATCACTACTTTTTTTTTTCTTTGGAAAATAAGAATATTTTTAAATAAATGAAAAACCTTGCTTATTTAAATAGTTTTACATATACTAGGCAAAAATTCAAAACACGGAACATAAATTAATTTCATGATAATTATATTTCAATGCCAAGGCCAGCAGATATGGGCCGTGCAGGTACTTTCCATATTTTTTAGAATAACGGGATGAAAGGGGGATGATCATTTTAATCAATAATGAATTATAAATAATTTAGTCTCTTTTTTTGATATTACCACCCCTTGTCATGTCTCCGAAATTCTTGTGAAGTACATTTCTCAATGAATGTACTACTTTTTTCGATATTTTCAGTAGAAAATCAGGTTCTAACCACTATTTTTTTTTTTTCGACTACTTTAAGTGTAAAAACATTTTAAAGCGTTCCTATTTTAGCTTTCCCAAGTACCAGATGCTAAGTATCTATCGCTTTCATACCACTATGAAGCCCATATGATATGATTAATTAATTTTCCTTAAACATACTGACACCTCTCTCTTTCAGGTGCATTATAATACTCAGTTCTGGTATAAACCATCAAGGAATTCCCCCAAACGCCACAATAATAATTCGGTTTTTGTTGAAAGGGAGTCAGAGAACAAAACCAAATTTTAAGAAAACTAAAAAAAAACTTCCAAAATCTACTCCTTTTCAACTGAAATGATATAATTTACTTTGTATTTTAACACGAAGAGAATAAAGGGTGTATTGCCCTTTCTACTGCTATGGAAAGGTCTATGTCCAATAATCACTAAAAGCTAAATAGGTGGAAATCTTAAAAAAAAATTGATGACGCCCTTTAAACAAAAACGGATACAATTATCAAGAAATCAAGGAGATGTAATTATGAAATTCAATGATTTCTCTTCTTTTATCTTGTTATTATAAGAACTATGGAATATAAATGCGTGATCCATATCTGATGGAACTTCAGTCTTGATGGCATTCAAAACCTATTAGTCTCAATTTATTCATTATGTTAAACCTTGCAAGTTATCTTATTATAAGCATAATCTAATATGCTACTTACAATATTTTGATCAGTCTCATTAATTTCATTCTGACCCAAAGTTCCCATATCTATGATATTTATGATAAAATGTATTGTAATTTCAATAAAATTAGCATAGTTGATATAATAATTAGATGTAATTCAATTGCTTCAGCTACTGGGGTATTTTCTTATGCCTTAAGTTTGTAGAGTGCAAAAGGATCCCTCTGCAAGTATTTTTGAGGCAATTCTAACAGTCTTTACCTGAAGTGGAGTAGGTACTTGGCGATTTGGCCTCAGAAAAAAAAAAAAATGGTGAAATGCGAAAGGATTTCTGTAGTGTAACTTGGATACAAGATTTATTTTGTGAAATTCAAGTGTTTTTAAATACATAGAAACGGTCCAAACAGTTTTTTTGACTATTTCAACGAAATATTGTTGCGGACCTTATCACCTATACTTATGAAATTATAACTTTGGGTCATCTAACATCTTTTTAAACCACTATGGATGTTATGGTTCAATTGTCAATGAATGGTTGTTACATTTTCTGTAAACCCTTCCATCGAGTTAATACTTTTTATAAATCCCAATAATTTAGAGAGACAACGGCTCCTCGCACACTCTTCCTACACCCATGTCTGGCAATATGTCAGGTGGTTGTGGATAATGAATATTTCATTGTTTAAATTTTAATTGTTGTAGGAGACATCCAATCAATTTTTTTTTTTTTTTTTTTCGAATGTGCTTCGAGTTTGAAGGCAAATTCTATCCTGACCTTCAATCGAATTCTTAATCTGGATATGAAAACTACCTTAGTTTCTGAATATTGTAGCTCAAATTAGTACGGAGCGACAGTATTAAGAAATTTCACGTGGATTCCAAAGGTGTCAATGCTCCAAATTTTATACAACAGTTGGGGATCTTGTGGAGGTCAATAATTCAGACAAATATTTTATGATGTGAATTTCGAAATTTAAGAAGCAACACATCATTGCTGGGATTTAGCTAAGTCTCGATCAAGATTTAAAACATCAATCACATCAAAAAATCAATAATTGAATTATGAAACCAAGTTTCTATTTAAAACGTAACCAATAACATAAAAGATGAAACAGTAGACAGGGGATGTCGGGGAGTGGAGGGATCATATAAACTTTACCAATATTCCAGTTGAATAGTACCAAAAATTTAGGCATATAGGCAACCATTACAACAAAAGGTTTTACTATTTCAATGATTTAATTTGTCCAGTCCATTCCAGAAATGAGTAGAGCACTTCTAAGAATTATGGAATGATGGTGTAGTTGATATTAATAGAACAGTTGGGTTTCTCTTGAATGAAACTCTACCATTGGAATGTAGAAGGGAATGATACCACCATCAGTGGAAATACAATAGAAAGTGATCAAAAGGTTAAGAAGAAACAAAGCATCAAGCAAGCATGATAATAATATAAATATTATCAATTTCTTTAAAGATGTGGGCCATAATATGCTCAGAGAGCTGCACTGACTCAAAACCTTATATAGATGAAGGAGCTCGCATGCCAAAAAAATGAAATAGTGGGATAATTACTTCAGCACAGAAGACAAGAGATAAGGCAGAAATGAATAACTATTGATGCATACATCTGTTGAATGTAGCATTAAAAATCGTCACATTGTTATTATGCAACTGGCTTATACTTTATTAAGGAAGGGTGGGTGCTTGATGAATACAAATCATGATTTTAGATAAACAGGTTAACCCTAGAGCGAATATTTGCTGAGTTCCAGATTGATGAAAAAATGTGAAAATGATATGGTTACCTGGCACTTGATTATCTAGTTCAAGGTTGCAACAATTTATCTTATAGATCCATGGTGTATAAAGCTAAGGAAAAAAATTCCTCCTGAACTAATGGATTTAACGAAAATGGTAACGAGGCACACTAATCGTCAAATAAAAGTAAATGGAAAGATGTTCAGCATATAATCTATTAAGAATAGTTTGAGACAATGATTCAACCTGTTTCTCAATAAGGTACCATGTAAAGTAATGTAAGCCACTTTCATTGAGGAAAATGACAAAATCATTAATAAATCCCTGCAAATAATGGTCTATGCAAATAATGTGGTAACTTGACAATAAGTTTGCAGGTTATTTAGTAAGTGGAGTAAGCAGGTTAAGTGGAGTTGCTAGAAAGGCTGAACATGAAATGAATGTTGAGAAGCTAAACTGATGGTTATTGAAATAAGGAGACAACTCTCAACCTGCGCCAAAGCCAGGGGAAATATGGAACTATCGTCCGTCTTATATCAAGTCTATGTATGATCTTTATAAAAATCTTTGCCAGTAAAAGGTAAAAAGAATGAGTGGGCTCAGATGGTATGGTCATATAAGTTGAATGAATAGCTACAGAAAGTTAAAGAAGGATCTGAAGGAAGAATTTTCTCACTAGAGGAAGGGGTGAGTAAGGGTATGTTGGAAGGAGGAGTAAGATGAGGGAATTCGAGGTGGGTTTAAAAGTGGAGGACAGAGCTCTGTGGCAGGTTTTGAGGAAGGCCAAGGACCACTTTGATTAGCCAGAAAAAGAAGAAGAAAAATGAGAGATGCAAATAGACAAAGAAGTGGAAACTTCCTATCAAATATTGCTACATTAAGTCTCTCCCCTTTCTGCTGAAGAGAATAGGCATATTTCTCTACCAAATAATCAACAAATATCTCCCTTCGTTTGTCAGTAATCTCTTCCATCCTCTACTCTTTCAAAAGTTATCATAATCCAGAGAGTTATCATAGCACAGGAGTTGTATAGGTTTATAATATAATATGAATTTAAAATTGGGAGGTTTAGTAATTAACAAATCCTTAAAAGCTTAATTATAATAAGGTTAAAATGTGATGTTGACCTGAAACCAAGTAGCAAGCACTAAGATGAATATGGGGAATTTCTGGGAGGAATGACCTCCTAGAGTTACGTTTGGACAGCTTTGGGTGATTGGAAGTGTCTTAGCACCAAATTGTGGTATAGGCATCAAATATACAAGGTTTACTCATATGAACCAAGAAACCGCAAGTACTGATTCTGATCCTCAATAGTGATGAAAAAATACCTAGATAGAAAATTTTTGTTTTTACAATTCAAAAGATCAAAAAAATTTCATTAAAACTATCGTTCTAGTGCCAAAAATATTATAGTTAGTAAGGGTGTATTATAGTTAGGGAGGGTAAAAATATTATAGTTAGTATTATTGGGTGCTATAAATGTTTAGTTAACAAATACATAAATGTATTCAAATTTTCCATAGACTCATAACTTATTGACTCATTGTATTAACTTAGTGTTTATGTTACTTGAAAATCTAGAAAAATTAATAAGCTTCAAGATGTCCTGATAAGAGTAAAGGTTTCCTGAAAAGATAGACATGAGCTAACAAAACACAAGGAGAAGGTAATGTTTAAATAATATCTTTTTTTTTTTTTTTTTGGACGATTTCCTACCCCAAATTACTTGCTGAAAAATGGCGATATTGGTGGGGCTTGGGATCAGTGAGAGAGAAGGTGGATATGGCTAAAGATATCAAAATTCTTTTATGGTAATTTAAGATTTAGGGATAATCCTCCTATGACAGAGGCGGATCAGGGGGAGGGGCGGCTGTGGGGACTGCAGTCGCCCTTAGGTAATTTTCATTTTTCAAGGAAGGAACTTAACTTTACTTATGTAAGGAAGTAACATGGAGAACAAATAATATGCATAACAAGTAGCATGTAAGTTGTGGGAAAGGAACATAAAGGTAAAAGAGCTGCTTTATGTTCACATAAAGGCAAATTCAATGGAAGGGCTTTTGGGGCTGTAGCTCCTCTTTACAACCAGCTGGATCCCATCCTACAATACTTGCAAATAATTTCCACTATTTAAAAAATCTCAAATATATATCCATATATTTTTACTTACCTAGCTTATATAAACACATCATTAATTAAAAACATATGAATTATTTCATGAGCTTATGTAAACATTATGAATTACTTTATTTATCATTATAATTTGCACTTGATATCACAATAAAGTCATTTTATGAAAAAGAATATATTTTTGTAGGTATTTGGTAAAAAGCTGAACTAAATTAGATAGGGGCATTTATTATTATTGAAGCAGTTTTTTCCTTTCAGATTCCTTGTATTGATTCTGATACATTACAAACATAAAACTTTAAATACATTTTTCATAATTTAGGACTTCAATTGGTTTATTTTCAATGATATGCCTTAAAATCAAGACATTATGGAGCCATTATTTTCATTTATGAAACTTTCTTACAGGTCAAAAAATAATTATTAATCAAATGTGGCATTGTTGAATTCTAATATACTCGAGGAACCAATTATTTTTACAATAAAACAACTTAATTATCAAAATTTTATTCATGACTAACATGATTAGAAATGTGTGACGTTTTCAAATGATAGCTTCAGATTGCTTATGATATCTTTGGCAGTCCAGATTTAAAAAATAAATAAATGAAAAATAAATAGAAACAAAATGTGTAGGATTGAAAAAGTAAATTAAATAAAACAAAGTAAAATTAGTTCTTCCTGGACTTTATGTAATTAAAAATACAAGATATATAAATAATTAAAAAAAATTACAGTTATTTATTCTTTTCCCCTTCACTCAACTTAGTTGGTATAGTTTTAGCAGAGTGCATTTGTTGAATGTTTTTTAATATGTATATATGAGTGTGTGTGTATGTATATATATATATATATATATATATATATATATACTCTCACATGCACATATATATATTTATATATGAGTGTGAATTTCAATTAACTTTTACAACAAATTTATTACTTTAAATATTCTAATTAAACATGCAACTAATAGACCCTAAGGTTTTTTTCATTAAATTGTTGGAATATTATATTATTTATATCATCTGACACCACTTACGCATATTAACACCTTGTCTGAAGAACAGGAAAAGTACTAGTCAAATGTAATTTTAAAAAGCACTCTGTATATGTGGTGTTACACTTATGTATATAATATAAAAAGTGACACTACATCAAGTAATCTATTTTTTTTTTTAAGATATTTTCAAAAATACATACAGAATCAGTAATTAATACACATATTAGTGTATACATGATTATATTCATCTTTCATACAAGCATTCAGCAGTTATAAAACACATCTGAAAAAAGCTCACTCTCACACTCTACAAAAATAACAAAAACTACACAAAAATATGTAGATAAAAATAATATTTTAACTTTCAAGTTAAAAAGTTGCGACTAGTCCTTGTACTGGTGACTTAAACTACATAGTTACAATGAGTTTTACATAGTAGCCTGAAGTGACTGAGAGGTTAAAGTTAAACTAATAGATATAGTATTCACTTCACTAAAAATAAATAATTAAATGGTAACATTTTGTTGTGTTTAATCACTCACTTCATAAGACTTAACATAGTGGTTTCTAGTAATTCATAGTTAACAAAGAAGCATTGCACATAAACAACACTAACAAGTACATTAAATAGTTCTTTGAAAATCTTAAATAAATTTATCTCAAAAATAAAAATATTATCAACAATATAATATTTATAAAAATAAATATAAGAAAGAGCAAAACCTTCAAACATTCTGCCTAATTGAATTTACAAAACAACACATAGTATTCATTAAAAACTAACAATATATCACTGTTTCAATTTAAGACTTGAAAAAAAAAACTTTAGTTCTTGTAAAAGTGTCTTATAGCTATTATCTAACTAAAAAACATTGCTTATATAAATTAATCTTAGTAAAATTCAGCTCCAAAAAATACTTTTTTCCAAAAAGTGAGCATCTAGGTGCTAAAGATTTTAGAAATCTGAAATTTATATAACCAGAAAAATATTGTTTTAATAATTCATTGATTTAGGCATAAATAATACATGTTATTACAAATCCTACAAATTAAGGTTACTTAGTTTCACTAAATTGCCTAAAAAAACTATATATAGAGTTTATTGCCTCTATTAAAAATTCCCAGAATATCACATTAAAAAATACAGTTTAAACAAAATAACAACAATAGTAAACAGATGATTTAACCATTATAAAAAATGGGTAATAATCTATACAAAGTATCTTCATATAAAAAATGTGAATGAAAAATTTAAGCTACATATTGAATGCAAAACAGTTACATAATAAATTTATCTACAAATAACTAATGTAGGTATAAAAAATTTGAAAGTATTAATACTTTGTCTTTGAACTACAGTTTCCTTTTGGTACCTAATTTTTACAACAACTATTTACATCTATTGGAGGTTACAAAAAGTTTAAATAGGTTTAAAAAAGTCATATGTTACAAATATATATTATAATGCAATTTGGAAATATAAACTTATGCAGTGCTGAATATATCGTAGTATGTATGATGTAAGGATTGCAAAAATTATATCTCAGAATACCTGAAGACATTCATTAGAATAGGATATAAGGACAAAAGGTCAACTTCATATAAATTACCCTGAAGAGATATTTCAAAAATAAAAATGTGGCCAGCATTCTGAGCTTTTCACATTTTTAACATCCATCTATACGGCATAAAAATTATTGACAGCAGAAAATATTATAAATTTAATGAAGATAATTTAAATGATTGAAGTTTGTGTATATAATATAATGCCTGTATGTGCACACTTCTTGAAACCGTGAATAATTATACATATATTCTCCTAAACAGTAAATGCTAAGTTTCACATGTTTGCGAAAGAAATATAAAATATTTATAATTTTACATAAATTATGAAAACCCAATTTCATTGCCGATTTTCATTATAAATTTATTTAGAAATTAAAATAATTTAAATACCTAAGTTACACATTTAGTGTAATGATCTTTAAACATTCAATTTAAAGAATTATTTTGAGAAATGTAAATCAATATCTCTCATAGATTTGTAGAGGCTATGTCTTAATTTAAACATGAAAATATATTTATAAAAAATGCACAGTTAAAAAGTATAGTTAGTAACAGCTATAACAATATAATGCTTCCATAAAATAAAAAAATATTCTTTTTTTTTTTGTTTTTATTAATTTTTATTTAAGATATGAATACGAAACGTTATAAATTTTAAGGACTCTATAAGACTAGATGTTTTAAAAAATTAAGACGGTCCAAAGAATATGATAAATTCTTATAAAAAATTACTAAGAAAAGAGAAATGAACTTCTTTTCATAAAAAATTAGAAAATATTATATATATATATTTATATAATTATGCATATATACGCATGTTTTTGGTATCACCAAATATGATATAATATAAAAATTCATAAAAGCCAGAGAAACATAATGGCCATAAATTTTGTTTTTAATATATACATATACATTGACATTTTTTCTCACGTCCTAAAGACAACCTACACTAATTCTAATTTTTTTTTTTTTTAAAACTTATATGAAACCCCAAAATGTGTGCTGGCATAAAACTATAAAAGTGACTTTTCCTTGCACAACATTCAAGATCTAAGTCAAGTCAAAAATGTCTAAGAAAGCATGGTAATGTGACATAATATATTTTCAATTACCATATTACAAACTAAATAACATCAGTTTGTATAATATGAAGATGAAAATTAGTAGTAGGGCTGCTATTATTTAATTAATTCAGTCAGTGTGTGTGTGTGTGTGTGTGTGTGTGTGTGTTGTGTGTGTGTGTGTGTGTGTGTGTGTGTGTGTGTGTGTGTGTGTGTGTGTGTGTGTGTGTGTGTGTGTGTGTGTGTGTGTGTGTGTGTGTGTATCTGTAAGTCTGTGTGTATGTGTATTTGAATGTGAGTAGGTGTAGTACGGTTTGTGTGTGAAGTTGAGATGGTATATTTTTAAAAATAATTTTAATTATTATAGTAATTAAATGAATAAAATGTATATAATGTCCCTTGAGTATTGACAGAATGCATTCAACATGTAAGTGATGGTGCCATAAATCCCTATGCAAGTGAGAGGTTTCAAAAACCAGAGCTTTCATACTATTAGTACCTAACAGATATAAATTGAAAATTATTTATGATTTAATTATGTAATTCTCCTATAAAAAACATAATCATTTTATAAGGCATTATAAGATTCTATTAATCAAAACATTTTATGAAAACAAACAATATTTAAGATACCTATGATACTTTTCCAGTTATTTATTTGTTTAGTTATATCTTAACTTATTCTTTTGTTTTCACTGTAACCGTTTGTTAAGCTATTGAAAATTTACAATAATAATTCTAAAAATTACATTTTTTTAAACCTGCATCATGGCTGGCAAATTAAATTATATAAGAAGAAAATATCACAAGTACGTATCACAAATATATGGAAGCATGGATAATGAATACATACTTGTAAAAATATTGAGTTACTTCAGATAAGTAGAAAATGCTTAATTATGTATCATTAATCCATTCGTATTCATTTGATTAGTAGTGCTTACATCTGCCAAAGCAGCACTCCAACTGAGAGCAAATACATTTTGTTTCTTTAGCATTTCCCTATTTTTGAAATCTTATTCATTATTAGTGGAAATTTCTTCATACTCACGTATTAATACCTATAGATTATAAGTCAAGATTATTTCAGTATATGTATAAGAAGATGAATGAGTCAGTGTTTTATATGTATACTTTTTGCATGATAGTATGTTGATGCTTCCAAAACTCAGTGTTAACAGACAAAAATTAAACTTCAATCACTTGAACTTCAGAATGATTTTAATAGTTAAAAAAATTAATTTTGTACTTCAGATAAAAAAATTAATATCTACAATTTATTAAAGAAATGAGTTTCCAGAGGTTTTCATCAATTGGCATAATGCGTTATTTAAAAATTTGAGGGCATCCAAAATAGTTAAAAGCAATTTTGTAGGCAATTTATTACTAATTCCCCTATTTTCATTGTTAGTTTATTTGTCACAAAAAGACGTATTCCATAGATATATTGTGGTTATTTGAAATTCTGTGTTGAAAAGGGTTTTTATCAATCAAGGTCTTACTGATTTTTTTTTTTTTTTTTTTTCGTGGAGGAGGTGGTGAATCAACAAACATTAAAGCCTCACGTGAAAATAATTTAATATAACATTTCAACAATTTTTACCTATCTAACCAATTTTTCTAGAATTTAAAACTTGGATATTTTTATTGTTTAGCTTTTTATAATTTTGGGAATATTGAATACACCATCTTCATAATTTTCATCAGCAAATTCAATAAAACAATTCTATTTTTTAACAGTAATTCAGATAATTAATGTCATGATAGATTTAAACAAATATGAGATACATCATTTAAAATTGTATGAGGAATCAAATAACATAATCGTTGATTGTCAACCCTCAGCTATATTTTAAAAATATATGTCATTTTATAATTTTTTGAAAGTGAACATAAGTAATATGGCATCACATCCACTTGTAGCAATCAATTTTGGTACTCATGTAAAATTAAGACTATACTATGGTCATTCACATTAGATTGCAAGAGATACAAAAAATTGTTTTGGTAAATTAAGATTACTTACATGGAAAAAAAATATATTCAACCCTTAATCAGAAGTAACCCTGAT
The DNA here is from genome assembly GCA_911387785.2 of Aelia acuminata. NCBI lineage: Eukaryota > Metazoa > Arthropoda > Insecta > Hemiptera > Pentatomidae > Aelia > Aelia acuminata. Next base: position 35,359,856 of record OU426980.1, read on the forward strand.
TTCTTGAATAATTGAATGTATTAGTTTTTACAATAATTGATGACATTGTTTATTGAATTTTATGCTTCTTTTCATATTTACGATGAAGTAAGGGGATCAACACACACATTAAAATACTCATTTGAGTAGTAGGTGTTCTTAAAATTTATATTTATAAAAATTGAAATTATCTATATCATAAAAACTCCAAAAGTAGGAACTCTTGAAACATTTTCGAATAAATATGTGAAAAATTATAAAAATAGTTAATTGTATGAATTTCAATAGCAACCCTTCAGTTATTTACTAAGCTTCATGAATTGGTAACTACTGCATAAAAAATTCAAGTATAAATTACACCTAAAATTTAATATTTATAATTAAAATAAATCATATCTCATTTTACTAAAAAAGTTAGGAAATTAATAATTCCTATAGCTTAAAAAGTTCAATATATTAACATCAACCATGACAAAGAAGGTGCATTATATAAATACGTAAATTCCTTAATCAGGCTTTGAAATCAATTTTACACAAATATCAACCATTTAAAAAATGTACATGAACTAAAGTTCTCTAAAAATTAGCTAATGTTTCCTGGCACCTATGTCTACTGCTGTTAACACCAACGAAAAGGTAAGGCTCGAGGCCGATCAGCTCCTTCTTTAACAAGAGGTTTATGAAATTCTCTTCCTGGCCTTGAATGAATAGTTGCCCAGCAATGTTCACAATAGTACTAAAACAAAATAGATGAATAATTAATACTATTTATCATGTCTTATATACTAGATTTAGTTCCTTTTAGAAAGTTTTTAAAAAAATATGACGAGAAATTCAATGAAGATAATTTTCTCATGCACTATACTTCTTAAAAAAGTATCAACCACAATAATAGCTTATCTATGGAGGGTAAATAAGAGTTTAATTAACACCCAAATAATGGTAAGATGATTGACAAAAAAAAAAAAAAAAAAAAGTACACTATTAAAAGCACTGTAATAATTTTTCAAAAATCATCAATGTTCCTATATATATGCACACAAACAGTAACATAACAAAATAATGAGAAAAATATGAAATAATATTTTAAAAGGTAAATATTTAAAGTTAGAATCTTTGACAACTGCACATTAAAATTAAGTCAAGTAGATCTTATTCAATGAATGAAATAAATGAGCATTTAAGAAAAATTCAAGTATTTTAATCAACTTTAAAGAAGGAAGAAATAAATATGCTACAAAGAAACTAATTGGCTAAATGGATTCAAGTTAACTTATTTAAAAGAAGAAAAAATTCAAGTTTCTGTCTAGAAGTTTGCAATTCTTATTAAGTAAAAATATTGAGAAATGAAGAAACTGCTTGGCTAGTATTGGGAATTAGGGCTTTTGATTTTTGATTATTGTTGTCTTTTCGATATGAATTCAGGATATTTTTATCAATGTGAATAGAATATATATTTCTATGTTCTTTTATTTAGTTTATATAGTTTATTTATTATGAATTAATAACAGGAAAAGTGATAAATTAAAATTTATTTGTATACCCTGACATTTATCAGTAAAAATATCCTGGATTAATAAAATATCATGATGTCTAATAAAAAAAATAATAAATCGGCAAAAAGCAACAAGATTAAATTTATGAATCAGAAGATGTGAAATCAATGAATCAGAAGAAATGAAAACAATGGACCAGCATGGAAATTTAAAACACAAAAAATAGCAACATGTTATAAATTGGGTCAGGATCTTAGCAACTATACGTTCTGATATTGTTGTAAGCAAATAGATTTTGATGATCCAAATAATATTATCAAAGAAAAACAGCATACTCCATACAAATTCTGAAATTATAATAAAAATAATTAAATATGGTGTAAAAAAAATTGATACTCACACAATAATGAAAAACATAAGCTTTAGAAATATCTGTCATGCCCTACATACAGCAGTCTCGCTAATCCAAACCTGACTAGTCCAAACCTTCCAGTAATCTGAACCCAATAATCTGTCTCTTTTCATTGGTACAAAGTGACATCCAGCAAATGTGCAGGCTGTTTAGTGGAAAGCGGTAGAGATTTAAACGGAACCGGAACTTACAATAAATCACAAATTGATAAAAACTATCAATCTTGGGACTAATATAGAAGTACAAGAATTAAATGAATGGATTGAAGGTATAGAGGAAAACAATATAAACTTTAAAACTGATAAAGAAATCATGAGCCGCATTTTGGAAACATCCACACGTCAAAGCACATCAGATACAAAGAGAATGGCAAAAAGAGAACTTAGATTTAAATGGTAAAATAAGAAGATGCCTTGAAATATTTTAAACATTGCATTACATGGCTTATCGAAAATGAAATAATGTAGCAAAAAGTTATATTACTCCCCCCCCTTCAAAATGAAGCACTGCAAAAGAGTTAAATTTTGAGATAAAACAAATTATCCCCCAAAAACAAATTACAGTTTTTTTGTGAGTATAATACATCATATCAATCATTTTTATAATTTTTTGAATACATATATAAATTTCATTTTCCTACATACACATGTAATATAGTCTAAAATTAATGAAATAAAATAAAAATTTAATGTGTTTTATGTGTGGTTTTATCCCCTTCTATAATTAGAACTTTTCGCTAATCTGAACACTCCCAGGAAACTGTTAGTTCAGATTAGCTAGAGACTGCTGTACTTTAACATAATTTTCTACAGTAAACCATTCCAAGGAAAAGTTTACAGCTTAAAGATTAAATATAAATGTATGATTAGATGTTTTTTTAAAACTTAATATTATAATTAATTCAAATATAGATAGACATAATTTTAAAAAGCAATAAATGAATGAATATATTGAATTATAAAATAATTATTTTATATAGTCATAATTTTAAAGTACAAAAAAATGATCTCAATGGCAAAGATTATTTTCAGCCATACATAAACGATTATAGTATGGTATTTTTCAACCATCAATGATTAAGAGGTTTTTTTTTAAAAACATTTTTGAGCAATTTGTTTACAGAAATCACCACATTATTGAATGGGAGGAAAAATACATTTAGAGCAAATTAGTAGTGGAAGGAGATACTAAATATTGTAGAAACTTCAATTAATTTAAATTAACCAACTAGAATATTTGGAAAGCAATTACTGCTTATTTATACATTATAAAATGTAATAACAGCACATCAACTATTTTCATGCCTGTACTAAAAAAATAAAGAAACTGACAGCGCTAATTATAATTACAATTTAATAGCCAATATAATACCTGCCTACAACTAAAAAAAACTATGAAATTTATTAAAACTTTATGTTTTATATTGAAAAGTAAATAGTAAAAAGTAATATAACGAACTGAATAATATAAAATACTTAGATAATCACAT
>OU426980.1:35368231-35426880 GCA_911387785.2 Aelia acuminata
AGCTCGGGCCCGTTATAGGCTGTGTAATTTAAAAGGGAACTCCCCGGTTAAAGGGTTAATATTCAGTGATGAATGGAGACTACTTAGCAGAGGAAATATACATATCTATTAATTAAGAATTATCCAACATTCCTTTAATAATTCTGAATACTCCTTGAATTCATACTAGGAGAATATATTAAATAATTTAAAAATTAAAATTATTTTAAGGAACTAGCAAATTTTTAGTTGACTGAAATTTTCAAAGAACTGAGTATGAATAAATCTTTAATGTCTGGACTAAGACAGTTATAATAATTTATGGGCACAGGATATCATTAAACAGATGCTGGTTATCAGGAATTAAAAATGTTTAATAAACTTGTTTTTTAATTCAAAATATAACTGAAACTAAAAACAAAACAGCTGTTTAACTAAAATTTAAAATAACACTAACATACATATGTGATTATTAAGTTATGTTCAATCATTTTTATTTCCAAACAAATATAATTAAAAAATTACCCTCTTATCAATGTCACCATGCTGTAATTGCACAAATCTTGCACTAATAGCAGCAATATAACTCTGTTGATTGCTGAATGCGACTCTCCCAGCACCCTTTGGATATTTTAGTTCTGGGTCTGTGTCAATTCCCGCATAACACACACCACCATACAGTCTATCCATAATCATAGCCAGCTCAACTAACAGATTAAATAAGTGGTTAGTTAAAAAAAAATAATGAATGAGTATTAACCAAAGTTCTTAAACAAGTTCAAATCAACCATTCAGACCATTGTAGCAAATATTAACTTCCAATTTTTCTTTAAACAAAAATATAAAATAAATATTAAAGGCTAAGTCAACACAAGTTACGATAATGAAAATAAATTGAAGTCATAATAATCTTTATCAATCTATTAGTTCAATGAAATTTATAATGTCAATGATATATAGTTAGAAAACATATGAGGATAATGATCCCTCATGGTAAACATGTGATATTTTCAATATACTTAGCCTGATTTGAACTGGTATACAAATTACTTTGAAGTCTTTATGTATGCACAAAAAATAATGACTGCAGTTTTGTCGTGATTTACACATTGAAGAAACCATAGTAGTAAATTACAAATTAGGGCTAAATGTTCATTTATTTTATTTTTAAACAATAATTTGTCAAAAAATAGTTCCATTTTTTAAATATGAGACTGATTTAGTTAAGCAATTTTCAATTTGGAGCAAGCTCAGAGAATAAAATAGGATCCTCATTATATGCATGGAACAGTTAAACAGTTACATATGAAATTTTCCACTAATTATAAGATACATTGAACAAACTCTAAACATGTTACAGGAGTTAATCTAAGGGCTGTAGTTGTTCATATGTTTTATTTTGTAAAGATGATTTATGAAAATATAAAAATAATTCCATTCTATAAATATGAAACCTTTATCAAGCTCCTAAAGATTTAAAAAAACTTGTTCAAAGTATATCCACCAAGACGATCTCATTATATATAAATTTATTTGGTATAATTACAAGGAGCTTTTGGCGTCCCGCACCATATTCATCTAAAAATATAATGGACAACAATTCATAGACAGCATTAAAAAATTATAAAAAAATAACACGTTTACATAATGTAGTTTTGTCATTCTCCATAATATTAACAATAGCATGCTTACCTTTTAATTCTCCTAAAATAGTAAAATAATATTGTTAATATTATGGAGAATGACAAAACTATATTATGTTAACGTGTTATTTCTTTTTTATGATTTTTTAATACTGTCTACGAATTGTTGTCCATTATATTTTTAGATGAATATGGCGCGGGATGCCGAAAGCTCCTTGTAATTATACCAAATAAATTTATATATAATGAGATCGTCTTAGTGGATATACTTTGAACAATACTTTTAACGATCTACCTACTACTTAGATTTAAAAAACAAAAGGCTAGAAGTACACATCATTTAATTTAGTGCGACCTCAAAGAATTATAATAGGATCTTTATAATATTATATTTTAAGAAAGATTTGTGAACCGGTGAAAGTCAATGTTGGGAGGAGAATATCGTAAAAGTCAGGAGTTGTATAAAAAGTTTGGTGATACCTGGTGAGTTCGATTGTACAAGTGAACAGGCTACAATGGGTTGTCGACGTGCTGAGAAAGGAGGAAGAGAGCCTTCCAAAAAAAAAAAAAAAAAGGAAAACCATGAACAAGATGTCTTAACCAAGTAGGGAAGGAAGCAGTTAGGCCAGAACCTTTAGGATGGTGGATGGCTGAGGAACAAAACATATGAGAACGATTTCTTTCAGAGGCCAGGGTCCGGGCATGGCTGTAGCGTTGGAGATGTATGTGTGTATAATATTTATGGAAAATGTTACTAGTTATATATCAATTTTGGCACAATATATTTAGCATACTTCACATTGGTGAGCTCCAATAACTTCAATAGAAGAAATTTCACTTCATAAACTTAATTACACCAACTGTTAATATACTTACTAGCTTTTAAAGGTCTAGGAACACCACCCACAAAAACTGTTTTTCTTGGATCCAAGGGCATAGACGCATCAAGTACAAAATCAGCATCAGAAAGCCTCCAAGGTCTGATTTGTACAGGTTTATCTTTGATAGTAGGAGAAGAAACGCATAAATACAATTTGTCCTCATCCTGTATACAGGCATCAATGAGTTGTTGAACGGAACTTTCATCCTAGAACGACAGACATAATTAAAATAAAAATTACAAATGAAAGTATGACAGTTAAACACAAAAATGTATAATATAATAAAAATTGTTTCTTAAAAGAAGATTTCAAAAGTTGGAAGGACTGCTATCCCTATATCATAAATGTAAAGTTAGCAAATCAGTACTAATATGTCAATAAAACCCTCACAGTATTATTGAGGAGTCAACGCAATTTGAACACAAAATATTGAGGTGTATTCTAGGATCTGTAAAAGAAGATGGGGTATACCGGCTTAGAAAAAATAGAGAAGTATATTCCCTCTACGGCAACATGAAGCTGTCGGACTATGTGAGAATACAACGCCTAAAGTGGTTGGGTCACCTCTATAGAATGGATGATAGCAGAACCATCAAGGTGTTGTATCAGGGCTACCCAGAAGGAGTGAGAGCTTGAGGGAGACCACTAAGCAGATGGAGGGACAGTGTCTCAGATGACCTCTGAAATTTCAAAGTGTCTCTAAGACTTGCTGCAGACCAACAGGAGTGGGCAAGGGCGATTGAGCAGGCCAGGGACCGCCTAGTGCGTCTGTCGTGCCTATGAAGAAGAAGAATAAAACTCCTCAATAATAATTTATTTAATAATATGGATTCTAATAAAGTTGTTCCATCAAAATTAATAATTTTCATCCAAACAGCATATTTCTTTTCACTAATAATAGCAATAATTGCTTGAAAAAGATAAGGTAAAAGTGTATGGGCTAAGTCTATCCAATATTTTTATGGTTGCCAACCATTTTCTTCTGTTTCTTCGGAATTTCTTCCGTAAATAAATATTTTTTACTATGATTATAAGTTTAAGAAAGCTTTAAAAAGTTTTGGTAAGCAGGGTATTTTTGATAGCTTGATGTTAGCCTACATGTCGCGAATAACCTGGATCTTCTAATTTCTCTTCCAAGAGGTCCTTCTATTATTTATTTATTTTTTGGCAATCAATCCACTGCATTTTTCTTTATATAAACCTGCCATCAAATACATATTCTGATAAAGAACCTTCCCCTCCCTTACACTGAGTTATCCAACCATTATAATCTACATTTCAGTATTAACCATAACTGCCAGGCAAATCATCTTATGAATTCCCATCATTAGCAACAATTTCCCATTTATTTCTTGATAACTCTTGGAGCTGGATTCTTGTTAAATTATTTATTTTTAATGAACTGTATATTTAAGGTGATGAATACTACTCTGTATGCATTAAAAGAATATTTTGATACTGAAGATGGGATTATTTAAATTTTAAATAATAAAATGAAAATGAGATAATATGAGAAGGTTCCCTTGATGAGCGAACCATGCGGCATTGGTTTTCTAATGGGTTCTAGCTAAAATTTTATTTTTTGTGTAAAAACAATCTTTTAATTTTTTTTATACGCCCTATTAATAACAAAATTTGGTGAAAAATGCTCGAATTATGCTCGGCACCAGGGAATGGATGGTGGCTGCCAGAGACAGAGACGTTTGGAGGAAGCTGGTTGAGGAGGGCAGGGCTCATAACTGAGTTGTAGAGCCAAACTAATAATGATTAATTAAACATTAGTTGACTTATTTTTTTAAACTAAAAATAAATTTGTTTGAAAACCTTAAGTGAATACAATTTTCATTCAAAACCAACTTTTCTGTTGATGTCTAATGGCATATGAACCAAACTGAGAATTAACTACTAGCTGCATTTATACCACTTTTTTTTTTTTTTTTTTTGTTTTTTTTTAGTTCAAGGATGCCATGAATATTTTTATATGTTATGCTGCAAAAAGGTTTGTGAATGGCTGCTTAGAAAAGCTCAACTTAGTCCATTAATAAACTTACAGATTGCATAGGTTATTCACTTAAACAAAAAAGTTAAGGAGTCAAAATAAAATTTGTCAAATGTTAATTAGAAGTCATAAGGAGCAAGATAGCAGACAAATAATGAGAGCTAACATGTCAAAATAAAATGGGTTGAATTTCACTTGAGAGACATTGGAAAAGCCGAAAATGTAGCCCTTAGTGAGCTTGTGAAACCTTTAGTGAAAACCCCACTCTCATTTACAAAACCTGAAAAACACATTAACAACAAACAGGCTGGAGACAGAAATGGAATTTATCCAAGGCATCAAGCCTTTAAAAATATGTTCCAAAAATATGTTCATATTAAAAATATGAACTTAAATTTAATTAAAGGTAAAAATAATAACAATAATAACCTGAAATAACAAGAATGCATATCCTTTAGGGGGAAAATAAGATTTACTTTCAGCCTTGTGAGGCCAGTCAACGACAAGAGGTCCAAATCTTCTGAAGCTGGCAGTTATTTCATCTGAAAATATACAGGAAAAACTTATAATACTTATAAAACAATGAAGCGAAATACATAATAATTAAACAAATCCTACAAAAATATTTGAGAGAAAATAAGAATTAGATGAGAAAAACAAATTTTAATTAACTAATGTACCATACCTTCATCTATATCAGGTGGAAGTCCTCCTACAAATACTTTCCTTGAATATCGTTCGCCTGATTCAGAAACTTGTGTGTGAGTTGGGTTCCTTGATGGTGACTGTGTTTGATGGACTTCAACTATCTGTCCTGTTGGTTCTTCCATTAAACCAGTCTGATCATCAAGACCCGGAAAGTAGGGGCTTTTAGCTAGAACAAAAGAATTAAAAATGTCAATGATAACCAATTTGATCAATTATACTTTAATACAATATTAGACAATGAATTGAATAACGAATAATATTTATATTTTTAAACATAAGAAGGTATTATAATTGTCTGTTCAGATGAAATTGATGTATATCAAGTATTGATAATTAATTAATTTACTATATTTATAAACATATTTAATAAATAGAGAATTTAATAATTTAAGAAATGATAAGAAAACATTCGTGAAGATTTGAAAAAGAAAAAATACAGTTAAGTAGAAAAATAATAGGAATTTTTGTTAAAACAACTTTTAATTGGGCCATAATTTTTAAAAACAACATTGATTTTTTAGTTCATAGTAGCCTTTTTCAAGAAGATATATAAAATAATTAATGATAAATATGGTTTCAAAAGATAAATATTAAATATTAGAACTAGTAGTATGTCTATGACTGTAATATGTAGCAGTATGTGATGTCGTGGTTTCATTAGGCTTTTTCATTAGAAAATTAGAATTACTAATCCAAAAAAAAAAATCACAAAAACAAAAACAAATAGCATTAAAACTCACAACATGATTGAAATATCAAAAGGAATAATTATAAGTTGCTATTGTACCATGAAGTACTTGCAAAAGTTAAAATAGAAAAAAACATGTTTAATTAACTAATGGCTGTCATAAGTATTGCTGATATTAGTGTCTTATATGATAATCTTTCAAACCAGCAATAATATAACTAGACTCAGCAAGAAAGAAGCTGGAGAATATTATGATTACATAAAACTAAGTAAACCTATTTACCTATTTGATACACATGTAATTGAAGCATCTATAATAAATTTTTAGTATTTAAAATAGAATAATTTTTTTTGGCGATTTTAATATTACAAGTTTACCTAGAAAAGAAAAATTTACCAGTATTTAAAATCTTAATAAACATTACGAACCTATTTGTTTTTCAAATACATTTGTTTCATGTTTAGATATAAAAGGTTTAATAAGAATAGTTTTATGTCTTATCTCCAAACTATGTTTATATAATTACTTAGAAAACTATCATCACATTATTATAAATAAAGTTTAAAAAAATATAAATGAGGCTATGGGCCTGAATAACGAAAGACAAAAACATATGCCATGTGTATGTAATAATTTGGTTGATGTGATTAAACTTAATTTATTTTGAAAAACATTTAGGCTTCCTTGGGTATAAAATTGTTATCTCTAAGTTTTATAAGCTTGGATTACATTGCAGAGATGGTTGTATAAGATTACAGAAAGAGTCAGCCTTATCTTAAATTATCATTTCACTATTTATCGAACTTGAAAACTAATCTTAATGGGAAAAATTAAGTAAACATCTAGACTATATAGAATTAAATTACAAAATTAATTTAAATGATATATTGCCACATTTTCAGAATATTTTGCTCTACAGCTGTTTTTATAGAATGCAGCATTAATTTTAAACATGATTTTTTTTTTTTAAGTTACAGTAGTAAGTGTATATATACATTATGTATGTTTTTTAAATTTAATAGTAGTAGTAGTAGTAGTATATATATATATATATATATATATATATATATATTATTGTATATATATATATATATATATATATATATATATATATATATATATATATATATACAACAGCTGTAGAGCAAAATATTCTGAAAATGTGGCAATATATCATTTAAATTAATTATATCATTTAATTAATTATTTAGATTAATTAAAATAAATATTTTTCAAGTTTTTATTTCATACATTCTCTATTTACTATTTAAATAAGCAATCTTTGGAATTATGTCCTTATCACACCTTAAAATATCAAAACTATCTAACATAAATTCTATATATAATTTAAATAATAATAATATAGATTTTGCTATTTAGTAACAACTAAAGTAAAATTGTATTTCTATTTGTTTTGTTTAGTCATAAAACCCTTAGTTCATCAAAGCCTATTTGTAAACATACATATATATGGATAAATTGGCTGTCACCATTTTAAACATATTTCTGATTTTCAAAGTAATTAATTATAGTTATTGCAATAATATTATCAGAATTAAAAAAAATAATTAAAATTTAAATTCCAAAAAATTAACAATATCTTGAAGAATATGACCCTTTGATGAACAGTAAAATTCATTGGAAGACATATAAGAAAAATATATAATATAAATACAACTTACCATGTATTTGTGTGAGGCTCTGAATAGGATTTGTATTGCAGTTGACATAGCCTGAAACCAAAAAATAATTCTCATTAGAAATATGTTGAATATTTATATTCTTAATATCACAAGGAAATAATTAACATAACTTGCATTATGAGAAAACAGTTGAATAAATAATATTAATAATACTTGTAATGATTCATCTTGTATATTACTGTCCACTTAGGTCAAAGTAAAATGGTGATTTACAAAATGTTTCAAGAGGCATGAAATCTCTATAATTTTAGCAAACCATTTATTTCAGAAATGTATTAAAAATAGAAATGTTACAATTGGAAAAGATATATATTTTTTCTGAAATCTCATTCTAATGTTTAATTATAAATCTGATGTTTAATTAGAAATCATCCCTAATGTTTAGGGAAATCATATACAATGACATTGATAGGATTTGACACATTTATACAAATTAATTAGAAGAAATTTGGTATATATTAAATAATATTGAAACAATTAATGTTTATGGAACAAATAAATCATTAAAAACACAGACAGAACACAGATAAAAAAGAAAAGAAAATCAACCAAAATTGTTTTTTCTAAAAATAAAATCACATCATTTGCAAGAATATTAATGGATCTGAAAATATTTTAGCAGTAAATAGGATGATAGTTACCTATGGGGGGAACCGGAAAAAATACTACCAGTTGGTTTGAAGACGAAGGAAACATCTTCAATGATTGTGTGGAGTTATGGAAGATTGAAAAATAAATATATTTCACAAATATATCTTTTATCTGAATATAGTATACAGAATACTGAATGTATATTAAACAAAATCACTGTAACAATACAATACTAAGAATGCTACATGTGGCACTGAGAGCTCTGCGGAATGCTGGGTAATAGACGTCTACCAACATTAAGAAAAACCACTTTGTTGGATACATATATTTATAATATAATTATTGTTATAATTTTTTGTAAATACTTTAATATTATGTACAAAACAAATTAAGAATTAAAATGCTTAAAAAAAAAGATTTTATAAATTTATATATAAAGATATTCTAAAAACCATCAATGTAGTACTACCAATTTTTTTTTTAAATTAAAATAAAATTGTGCATAAATAAATATGTTATCTACAACATCATTATTTTACACCATACATAAAAAAAAAAAGCAAGAGGTTGATGGAATGAAATTTTTTGTAAATACTTAAAATAATATTCAGACCAGTGGCGGATCCAGGGGGGGGGGGGCGTGGGGGCGCGTGTTGACACCAATCAATTATTACTATTTCTGTATAGAAAGGACTATCTTTTAAAATTCATAAACTCCTTAAATGAAAAATGGATGGTATTTAAACATCCTATAGAAATTTACTACTTAAATGTGCAAAAATATTTTAAATAAGGTCCTTTATGACGCAAAAATTTAAAAAATAAAAAAGTGCGCCCCCCCCCCCTGAGGAACTTTCTGGATCCGCTACTGATTCAGATTAATAGATATACCATTATATTCATGTATTTTTATAATATATTAAAAAAAGAACTCCATTATACTAATAATATTTGGTATCTTCTTTACTTCAGTATCGCAAGTTACTTTCTTAATAGAATCATATTTATTTATCTTTTCATATGTATGTCAAAAATCTATAACAGTTACCATTAGTGGATCCAGGGGAGGGCTATGGGTGCTGCATCCCTCCTCCTTTGAAAGTTTTTTTGGTCATTTAAAAATAGAATTCAGCTTTACCAAAAGTAAGGAAGTAAGGTAAAGAACAAATAATATGCAGAAAAAGTATAATTTTAGTTTAAGTAATATTTTGCCGACTATTTCTCAGATTACACCTCCACGTTAGGTTTATCATTTTTGGGTTTGAATAATTTCATGTAATGTCCTCTGGAACCTTTTTCTGTTTAATATTCTATTCTTAATCATCATTTAGACTAGGTTTTGAAATCAAGTATTATTTTTTTCTTCTAAATTTCATAAATAATTGTTATATTTGATTTGTAATTTAAAAATACTAGTCAACACCTGATAACTTAAGAAAAATTCTAATTTTGTAATTAAACTCTCCACAAAGGCATTTTTTATTTTAAATATATATTTTTTAAAGCCAAAATTTCTAATTCATTTTAGAAATAAAGATGTTCTGTTGTTAAAAGTTGATAACAATATTTATCAGCTACTGTTGCAGATTCGAAATATTTCATAGAAGAAATTAAAAAAAGGCATATTTCTGATTTAAAAAGTATTCCTCAAAAGTTATTATTATTTTTAATAGCAAAACTTTTATTGAAAAATAATGATCAAGATAAGATTTTTTTCACATATGATCTAAAATGAAAATCACTCTTGGTAAAAACATCAATTGATTGATAACAACTTTGATCAGATTTGATTTTAAATTATCAATTAAAAACCCTGATTTTCATTTCTGATGTTAGCTATTTAATAGTAACAAGATTTCTTTTTTTTTATTGATTTTTTTTTTTAATTTTACTAAAATAATATGTTTATGATTCAAATTATAACCTTATTAATAGAATCGTTTTTATTGGTTTGATCAAATATAGATGACAAATCTATAAAAGTTACTAAAACCTAACTGACAATACCTTAGTAAAAGATGAATCACGAATCGTAGAGGTAAGCTATTTTTTCTATAATAATTTAGGAATATATATGAATCAAGAAATAATATAGGAAGATATATATATTTTTTTTATACAATGTAGACCTATTTTTTAATAGTTTAGACTTTTGTATATATTTGAGACATCTGCTGTTATACTTCTATGAAAACAAATCATTTCATATGTACAAGAGTGAAATACACGTAATTATGATTTAAAAAAAAAATTGATTATTTGTTTCTTTATAACTGCCTTATTTGCAAAGAGACCCAAATAATTTTAATCCAAACCCTAATGACAGTAGTGCTTAGTTCAAAATAATAAAGAAGACATAAGAAAAGAAGACGGTTGATCAAAAATCGAACAACAAATTAATGTCCACATGGATTGATTAGTATGCTGTGTTACTGGCACTCCTATAAAGTAGGGCAGCACTACTTCTCAATAAAGTATTTCTCTCGCTATTGAAAAATAATTATGTTTCATTAAATAATAAAACTTTATAATAAAAAGTCATTAAATTGCTATATTGAGTACTACAGTGACTTTCCAAAGGGATCAAAATCAATTGACCTGTCATGGTAGGATTTTAAAAATTAAAAATAATTTTTCCTTGTACTGTGAAGCACTAGTGTGGTTTTCTTGTAATATTATATTAAACATTTTTTTTTTTATGAATTAGAAAGGTTACTACTTTGATCCCTACTAAAGAAATTCATGTATTAAAAGCATGTGCATTTTATGCCTCCTTTAGATGGAGAATTTTAAATCTTCGATAGAGCTGGAAAATATAATTATAATTTACCTCTCATTATTTTTTTTTTTTTATTTTTTTTTTTTAAATACTTCCTCTTATTTGGCTTAGATTTCCCAAATAAATAAATAGGCAATCGATCCCAGGCCAAATAAGGACCAATTATTATTAAAAAAAAAAATAAAGGTTTTTTACCGAACGCGGATTCAAGCACAATAAATATTTCATAAACATTTAAAAATAAAAAAATTCAAAATGTTATTGAAGTCCATAAGATTACCAGCGAAAGTGGGGAACGCGGTAGTACCCAAAGCGTGAAACATGTTATCCTCAAAGCGGGCCGGGAACGAGTGAGGGTGGCCAATAGTCCAGTGCTGCTGTGGGTGGACTATTGATCCACTATCTCAGAGAGGGAAGGTTCTAAGTCGGTTTGGCTAAGGTTATTGTGGCAAACACCCTGGTTACGAGAGTATATGGCAAGACCTACAAGTAATCTCTTTCTAGAAATCCGCCAGGCAAACATAACATTAAATCTAGGGCTACATCAAAATAAATATTATATAGCTAATATCAACGAAACAATTATGGAGGGTCATAAATTAATAACTAGACCATAATCATCATTAAACGGTAGCGCAAGATGGAACCTACATGGAAAAGTTTCAATTGTATCATATCAGTAGGTCTGATTTTATTATCCTAGTTCAATAATTTGTGTTTTCCCACATACAGACATTACATTGCTCTGGTGGCATATTAAGAAGAACTTCGAGTCTCTCTGGAGAAGGGGTATGAAGCGATTGGTGAAATATTTGAAAGAACGTAATATTCCTCAGGAGATAAAGGAAAAACAAAGGATGGTAAAGCTTAACTTTCAGGAAAGTGGATGTTTAAACTCGACGAAACTATATTGAAAAAAAAAAAAAAAAATGGTAGAACACAAGTTTCTTTGAACATGGCCTCTTAGACCGAGTGGAAACAACGTCTTAAAATTTTCGAAAAAATCTTAATAGGTCAACATTTTTAGAAAAACAGAAAACCACTCTCATAACTGGATATATACATTTGAGGGAAGAGTAGGGTAAACATTAAAGAGAATTTTTGAATTAGGAAATATGTCCGCCCTTGATGGTCCAAAACCAGTTCTTCAACTGATGCTTTCAAAGGTCTTTCATAAAGAATTGTTTCATCTGCCTCGGCCACGTTTCGCGAGATTGCAAATTTCTGCTTGAAGCATCGTTTCGTTCAAACTTTGCACTAGATTGGGAAGTAAACACTTTTATATTATGTTATCTTCCCTGCCCCTTAACATGCATAGCAATATTAAATAAAAACTATCAGAAAGATTGTCAACTGTAAAAACAAAATGTTTTTATTAAATTTTAATATATATATATATACACTGGAATTAACTGAACACATTGTGGAAGGAAGGACCAAAACCTTTAGGTGACTTTTGTTTCTTGTTTTTAATTTTGGCTATATCTTTTTGAAGTTAATATATTGCTAGGAAAAATATATCGAATCGGGTTTAAAATATCGTGAGGGGACGTACTTAAAGATTTTTTTATTTTAATTGAAAGTAATAAATTATATCTTAAAAATCATTTTGCTTGCATAGGGTAAAACGTTATTGACACCCTTAAGACTACATTTTTGTGGTGAAATTAAAAAAAACTTTTTATGAAGGAATTAAATTGAAACTTCCTATGGCTCATCTTTATCTATCGTTATAAAGACTCAAGAGGTTTTTTCGGGTCAAAAGTTCAATATTTTCACCATATGGCAATATTTCTTGTAAAAAGTGCAAAAACTAGTTATTGACACCTGTGGATTTTATTTTGAAAACTTCCTTATTCATTAAGATTGCTAAACAATTACTTCATAGATGACTTAGAGGACCTTTCAAACATTAGATTCATGTATATCTTGAAATAAAATTAGGACTTGTTTACTTATTTCTTTAAGTTAAAGTTTGGGGTGTCAAACACTGTACTGAGTGTCAATAACTGTCTGGTTTACCCTAGTTTGGTGATTTCTCATATAAAAAAAATAAGTATTTTAACTACATAGCTAAGCGGCCAGCATAACATAAAATAAATATACATTCCTATATTTATTTACCGATTCTAGTAACTATTCTCTAAACGTTCTTATAATTTTCATTAAAAGGTATAACGATTAAGGTTTTGAATAATTTAGAATTGTCAGGATAATTTATAGTAAAATTAGAAATTGCTATGGTAAATTAAAATTGTGCCGATACTTATATTGTACTTATACGAATGCCACCTGTAGTGCAATCTCCTCAACTAGAATAATCTGTTATTAATAGATAATTGGTCACTCTAATAAAGATTGAAGGTGATTCTGGGGGAGTTATTCCTATTCAGTCCCTACTCTTGCCATTAACTGTAATAGCGGTTATTTCGGTAATAGGTTATTGAGACATCGGCTCCTATCCGTAGAAGTATGTTAATCTAAAGGTTACATTTTTTTTTTGTAATTTAATGTTTACTTAGCGGAACCTCATTCTTTTTGTCACAGAAACTTGTACCAACCGATCATTTGAAACACCATACATCGGCATTGCCAGGTCAGCCTACTTTTAAGACGGCTGCTGAAGCAGAATTCACGTTATATTAAAGGTAAAAAAAAAATTTAAGGTCCGCTGGGGCCTGGATTATCGGAATGTCAGATAACGTTCGATTATCGGAACCGTTTTTATTTTTCTTCAGATTAATGATTATGTGTATCGCTGTAGGTGTGTGTTTCAATAAACTTAGAAGTTTAATAAGCATTTGTTTACTAAGAACTCTAAGAACACACACACACACACACACACACACACACACACACACACACACACACACACACACACACACACACACACACACACACACACACACACACACACACACACACACACACACACACACACACACACATATATATAAAATGTGTCTCACGTAAAAGGAGGTTATCTTGCAAAAGGTCTGCTAAAACTTTTTTTTCCGAATGTTTTGTACTTTTTAAAGTTGTTTGCTAATAACTCAATAAGAATCAATCGCAAATAAAATTTCATTCTCCTTAAAATAACATAAAATCGAATCATCGCGCGTCAAATGACATATTTAGTTTACGTTAAAAACGGTTGAGTCGTATCGCCAAAAATCATAATCAAATCAGATCTGCTTATGTTTTTAAAAATAGTTTGTTATTGCCTGATTATAGTATACTCTGATGGCTAACAACATTACAAGTGTAATATTGCATTGGTTATAATAATTTTGTAGATAAATTCTGCTCTTTCATCCTATTAAATTGCAAAATGTTAAAAAAAAAAAAAAAGGTTCTGGCAACTCTAATAACATATTATGTATTTGTATTTTCTTGAACTTAATGTATACTTTTAGTATTGTGATAATTGATTAGCGTTTATTAAAAATATTCTTATAAACTTCTAAACTTATAAACTCATTTAATACCTAAACATTTTTTAGTGGAATAAACCATTAATCCGACATTTTCGATTAATATTTTTTTGTTTTTAAAGTATAATACAATTTCCGAACTCAAGGACATTGAAATAAGTGTTCAAAGGACGAATTCACACTATGTATCATGCTAAAAATTAAATTTTAATTCATATATAAAAAGTGATTATGAGTAAATCAAAAGAATTTCAATTGTCCGATTTAAAAAAAAATTTTTACTCATTAATAGCTTTGCATCGTACTTATTAATTATGACAATTAAATATTATTATATACGATATTGAGAATTTCATGAAGGATGTTAATAATGTAAAAGGAATATTAATGATGTCGATGGCTAAACCTGTGACAGTGGACTCATGTTGTAAATGATTATTTAACTTTGTCACTGCTACTATTGTATCTGCTACTGGTGTCAGATTGATCACTTTTAAACAGTATCAGTAAAAAATATTATCATTTTATAATATAAGTCAATAAATTATAAATATTTTGTTGGTGAATGAAAGAGCTAAAATACATAGGGATATCAGGGTTCGCACATCTCAATTGAGCACCATCGACCATTTTTGCTATATTATAAAAGATACCAGGAATTTACTTCGGTGTAAAAAAGTTTTATTTCCATTGAGAAGAATTTTTTATCGTTTATTGTAGAAAAAATAGCAAACTATTCTCTATTATAATTGATACATAATTTATATAATATGAATTCAACTAATACAAAAATGAACCTTTTAATTGCCATATGATTCATATTCGACTTTGTCTCGTTAGGTCTAAAGGTCGGTAAACAAAACAAAATCGAACCGCTGAGACAACTATCAGCAATAGTTAAAATAAATAACATATCGAATTTCAATTGAACTAAAACGATTGAAGTGGACTTATGCTAAAAGTTAAAAACTGCAATAGTAGTAGATATGTCCTTGTCTATTTTTATTAAAAAAAAAAAAAACATCCACATTTAACAAAATATTTGAGTAGTGCTCTAAAAATTAAAATGGTTCCTCAACAATTAAAAAACATTTTCTCCAAAAGGCTAAAAACGTCGTTGGAACTTTAGTTTGGAATACAATTTGTTTATTGATACCTACTGGAACGAACCGTTAAATGCCCGATTTTTTTTTTTTTTTTTTTTTTACAATAAAATACTAATGAGGCACGTTATTGAAAAATAGTCCAATGAACCTAAACCGCACGTGGAAATATTTATGTTTCTCATTGAAAAGTATAATTTTAAATATAGTACCATTGCATCCATTTTCAGAATGGTGCGTTTAACTTCCAATGGAAATGGAATGGAGTCTCACGACTGTAAAAATATATATATTTATATATATTCTTTTTTTTATTGTTTTTACCTTAATAAATCAATAAAATGAGTTAATTTTTTATGATGATGATATTGACTTCATAATATAAGGCCTGAAGTACAGTTATAAAAATGTTAAAATGTTAGTTCTGTCCCTGGTTTAGTGATGTTTGTGAGTTTTGATATAATAATTAGGATAGTGAGTTAAATTTAAAAGCTAAAAAATATAAAATAAAGTATACAAGAATTAAAAATCAAAAAGTATAATGGATTGGAACTTAGAGTTTTGTACAATAATACCACGGCTGTTAGACATTTTCGAGTGCGCTAGTGGTACTCGTATCCATAAAAAGCGTTTACCAATCATACATATATTTTATCGGGCTGTTACATATCCCTTTTGTATTATTTGAAACAGAAATAAATTTTAGTATCCATCATTGGAACGTCTAAAGGTAATGCTGTGATTTGAAATAAAATTCGATTACGATAGGACGTTCGTAGGTTTCTTAGGCAACCTTATGGATAGAAAAAAATTCGTCAGACTTTTTTTGGATTAATAAAAAATAAACTAGATTACTATATTTTTCTTATTTTTAAAATAAACATTAGTTTGTATATTTTCAAAGCGTTTATTTTCCAAATTGACAGTTTAAATCATAAATATTAATTTCATAAAAATAAATATTATTACTGCGGCTTCCAGTTAGTAAACTCTGTGTTAGAAAATGCGTGAAATATAAGCATTTGTAATATCGCATTTTAAAACTTATAATAAAAATTATAAATAGATTAATAAAAAAATATTTTTCGTTACCTAATGATACTGTAAAACATAGAAATAAATAGAAAAACTAGTTTCGTAATTTTTTTTTTTTGCAAACTAACCAATTAATAAATTACTATTAGTGTAAACTTTGGCACGGTATTGTGTTTTTCTAACATAAAACATTATCCATAAACTGATAAAAAAAAAACCAACAAAAAAATTGATATATTATTAAAATATTTATAATTTTTTTGAGTACTCACAAGCGCAAAAATTCTGTAGACAAAAACCAGCGACAAAACTAGATCGGAAGACATAGTAAACTGAGTCAGACGAATCTTTTTGTCCGGACATGGTCACAATTTTTGACATCACTGCAACAACAGCCTTAACACAATATACTGGATTACACCCTGGACGCTAGACCACGCAATTGTTTATTTATTTATATGCTTAACTTATTCCACAAGTCGTCTTTCCATTTGGAAACAGAGATAACCTCTTTAGGAATAAAGTCGAAATTTAGATTATTCTCAAGCTAATTAATGAATTTTCATAGCGAAAAATTGTTAATATAATTCAGAAAATAATACATACGAAATTAAAGCAACTCAAATCCTTTCATCAAAATGAAAAAAAAAATACTATATTTTATTTTTAATTAATATATTTACTTTCTACAATACATAAAATTAACGGAATTCATTGATTCTTGGCGGCAGTAACTGGAGAATGAAAATTTAATCAGTAATAATTTTTATATTCTTTATAATTTAAGTACATTTTTGCCTTGGGTCAAATGTTGTACTTAAAATAAAGATTTTTTTACATTAATATTGATATATGTTTTTTCCATGTTCAACGTTTCATGGATTTTTTTCCCCTCATACCGAAGCATGCAATAAAAAATCCCAATATGTATGGATTGAATCAACTCAAGTTTGGCTAATGACTGATTATAAAATCAGTTTTATTTGAAGAAGTTTATCATTATTATATCAATTAAATAATAATAATTATTCTTATGAAGTATATAACCGTTTACATAGTTGTGTAATAACGTTAAAATTAGTCTATACTTCGAGAATCATATTAATATCTATGGGCTTGGGTTTTTTTTTATGCAACACATTTCCATGATATAAATGCTTTTCAGAATTAATATTTCTGGCATCAACTGTATGGGTTCCATAAGTGGAAAATTATAGATATTTAGAACGCTTAAACGTAAAGCTACCAAATCCAAATTCAAAACGCTTGAAGTGGTTCAATTTTTTTTTAATTCTAAGAAGTAGTGTTATCATTTTGTTAAAAATGATGGTTGAGAATTTCATTCAAATGCATTGAAACGAAAATTAAAATATGCATATTTTTTCCTTTCTAAATTATTTTTCATAATCACTTTATATTTAATTGAAACAAAAGTTGTAATTCCACATTGGATATACGGAGAAGTTATATATTAGTTCATTTTAATATATATTATTTTACTTTTGATGTTTATGTTGTTATAATTGTTTAATTTTTTATGTTTAAAGTTCTGATATTCTTCAGGAAGTGTAATAATCAAACAATTACATTTCTCGTGCCTACATTGCTCATTTTATTATAGTTAGTAAGTTCTTAATAAATAAAGTAAATCTTAATTTTTTAAGCGAAATGTTTCATATCCTTGCATTAGGTATATTCACCATAATAATAGGAGATACTGGAAAGCAGGCGACCCACGTGTTTTCACAAACTGTAGACGTTACTGAGTGAACATGTAGCATATAAAATACCGGTAACAGACTCATAGTACATGCGATGTCCCGGATAACAGGAAACTAGTATCGACAGGACAGGTTTTCATTTCAAAAAGGGGGGGGGGGAATTATGAACTAGTTTATTGTGCAATGAAGGGGTGGTTTGATATTCTAATGATGAATGTGTATCATGGACAGGAAGTATCTTCTATCTGATTCAAAGAAGCCAAAATAGCATAAGCACCTCCATTTGGACGAAATATCGGGGAAAAATTGGAGTCAATGGATTTTGGGAGAACGAGTCTGGCAGGGGACGTAGTACTCTTTGTAAGATGGTTCCCGCAAAAGGACATCCATAAATACACTTGGGTAAGTTCCAACGGAGCGAAAACTAAAATTGATGCTAGCAGCTTCCGCGGTCAAACCGCAATTCGCAGGTCAGAGGACGATGAAAATCCACTAATCTAATCACTCCAACTTACCGTGGTCGCGGGAAACTGATTGGCCGAAATCACAAGGGAAATGGTAACAGAGTTAAATGTTTTAGTTTTAAATTATTTAAAAGGAAATGTGTTAACTATTTTTATGAATTTTTAAATAAGAAAATTCCTTATTTGTTTAATAAATATTGCTTACTTATAATCCTAATCCATCAGCACAATCCCTATCCAGCTCCAACCCCCCTAAAATACTACACGAACGCAGAAGATTCCGTAGTCCTGACATCTTTTCTGAATATGCTGTCGAGATTCTGGCAATAAAAAACGTCCCAAATTAAGTTTTGTTTTTATATGTGGCTCTAAATACAAACGACGCGATTGGAGGACAAAGTTTTGTTCAAAGTTCCATTTTAATACAAATGTATTAAAGTGGAATCATGCCCTGTAAGAGGGCAGGGATGGCCAAACGTGCTAGAGCGTGTTTAGCTGTTATCTGGGTAGTCAATTTATATTGTATTAAATCATTAGCTGAGATATTGATTCAGTTGTGACATTGAACCGGAATATGATGAATATATGCCAGTAGGGTGAGCACATTAGAAATTATGATGCTGCTCGTAAGTTTCAATAGAACCAAAATATCATTTTATGTGGTATATTATTTTACTAACAAAAGTCTCTGCAGACCCTCCAGCTTTTTTTTTATTTTACCTAAAGATAGGTTATGAGCCAGATATTGGCAATGAAACTCACACATTTTTTACATAATTTAATCTATTTTAATTAACAATAATCAAATTTAGTAAAATTTATTTAACTTATAATTTATGAAGAAAATTACATAAAATGTCATAATATTGATGCGCCAAAAGTCACTGCACACATCATTTTTCTTCAACTTGAAGCTTAATTATTGATGCCAAATCAACTTTAATAGGTAGTCCTACCTTATTTCTTATCACTTCTCATGATCTATTTGGCATGGTGTGAACTAGTTTTTTGTAGTTTCTGGAGTAATTTTACCCCACAATTCCCTTAGTACTCTTTTTAAGTGGCCTTTGTTCTTTATTTTAATTTTTACTTTCTGACGGCCTAGTTGATCCCACAGATGTTGTATGGGATTAAGATTAGGAGATTGGGAAGGTGTTTTAAGTTGCTGTAGAGCAACTATTCTTGAACTTTCCGCGCTGTCGTTATCTTGTTGAAAAATGAATTATTCCTGGAGATCAAACTTCATTAAACTTTCCGGTAAATTACTCCTCAAAATATTTATATAAACGTCTTGGTCCATTATTCCGTCGATAAATTTCAAATTACCAACTCCAGCACACATACACCCCCAAACCAAAACACTCCCTCCACCATGTTTCACAGTACCAACTATGTTTTTTTCCCAGTTTTTCATACCGTTTTAGGACATACCTTACCGTATTATAGCCCCTGTTGACGATTTGTCCTATTTACCTGTATGAGTTGTATGAGTTTCCTCAAATTTACAATTTGGTCGGGAATCGGTGTTGGAACCTCCATTTTTTATCACAGTCTTAACTGTTTGGGCCCAAATTAACACTGGAAAGTTAGGATTAGCTGGAGGATGAATGGGATAATGTGCAAACTGTATACATATCAGTATCTTGGCTAATTCCACTGCGTGCAGAGACTTTTGGCGCATCAATATTTTGACATTTTATGTAATTTTCCTCATAATTTAAAAGTTAAATAAATTATATTAAATGTAATTGTTGGTCATTAAAATAGATTAAATTATGTAAAAAATCTGTGTTTCGTTGCCCATATCTGGCTCATACGGTATCTTTAGGTAAAATAAAAAAAAAGCTTGAGGGTGTGCAGAGACTTTTGTTAGTAAGTGTATGTAAAGATATGCGGATCCCGCAGCCACCACCCCGTTTTGGACATGTTTTTGTTATTTAAAGATTGATTTTAACTTAACTAAAATTAAGGAAGTAAGGTAAAGAACAAATAATATGCAGAAAAAGTATAATCTTTGTTTTAGGAAAGGGACATGAAAGTTAAAAAGCTGATTGGGGGATCCAGAGGAAAGGCTTTGAGACATGAAGCCCCCCCTCTCCCTCATAACAACCTGCTGGACATAGTTATTTGTTTTTTAAATGCCCAATAAAATTATTTTATCCTGAAAAGTGTTTAATAATTAAATACCGTAGAATGAAGTGGTCACATATGTATTTCGATTAATTATAAAAAATGTGAAAAGAAGATGGCCTCGGTATTTACTAAGTTAGAAACAATATTTGACCTCCACCAATGGTTATTGGGTTGTCCGGAAAGTTCGTAGAGAATTATGGACAAAAATTAAAATTGATGAACAGCTTAAAATTTATTTATTTACTCTACAAAATAGTTACCACCGTTACCGATTACCCTTTCCCAACGGCTTAGAAGGTCCATTATCGCTTTTTGACAAAAATCACTGTCCTTACTCCTGAAGAACAATAAAAGGTCCGTTCTGACATCTTCTGAAGAGTAGGATTTCTCTTGTAGAAAATTTTCGAGGGAACGAAAAAGATGGAAATCCGAAGGAGCAATGTGAGAAGAGTACGGCGGGTGAGGTAAAACCTCCCATCTGAAGCTTATTAACTTTTGCCGAGTCCTTAAAGACACATAGGGCCTAGCGTTGTCTTGGTGGCATAGCACTCCTTTCCGATTTGCCAACTCCAACGGTCGATTTGCAGGATCTTAACTCCGTGGATTGTTTGCGATGACCGCCATAATATCCTTGATGTCAAGAGTTGAAATCCGGCCAGCCCGGGGTCGGTCTTCCAAATTGAAATCTCCTGATATAAACCGCGAAAACCACTTCTGAACCGTGCTATCAGCAATTGCTGCCACACGGCACGAATCTTTCTTGCAGTTTGGGCTGCGTTTTTCCCTTTTTTTAAAAATAACAGCATAATATGCCGAAAATGAACTGAATCGTCACCCATGTTGGTTCCCTATAAACTACACTACTGAGCCTTAATAAAGACGAATTCAGTGTGTAAAGATAGTTAGTTCCATGAGGATTAAAAGCATATAAATAAAAATTAGCTTTGTGATTCATTTTTAGTAAAAAAATAAAAGGTAAATTTTATTTTAAAAATCTCTACGAACTTTTCGGACAACCCAATAGTTTCTTTACATGCCTTTACACGTCATTAGTCTATTTATATCATATTTGCTTATAGTATTGTTGTTATACAGTTGTAAATTTAAATAAATAAATGAAAAGAAAAAAAAATACTTAAAATGTAATGAGCAATGCGTTCAAAATAAATGACCTTAATAAAACTATTTATCATGAAGGAAATTTTTAAAAAATACAAAAAAGCTCACAAAAATTTAATTAAACGAAAAGGTAGTCAATAATTTGAACTATCTTCCAATGGCCGCGTTTTAATTTATTTTTAACAGAAGAGAAATACGATAAATCAACGTCACAAACTATAAGAAATTATTACTAAAGCGATTATAATAACTATGAAATAATAGCGAATTTTATTATACCTCAAGAAAATATATGCATTGGTTATAAATTTATTATCAGCTAAGAATAGAGGATTAGCCGATTAAGTGATTCAGGGATATTTCTCCAAACATATTTTAAAATATAGCATTTCTAAGTCTATTTGAACCTTTTCCAAGTCACAAGATACCCTCTCTATTTCAAACGCCACCCTTTCCAAATGAGTTGTAACTCTTTCCAAAGCAAATGTAACCCCTTACAACTCAATCGTCACCCTTTCTATTTCAATTGTTACCGTTTTCATTTCAATTGTCAACATTGAACATATACATATATATATATATATATATATATATATATAATTTAAGGTTGTTTAGAGTGGGTGAAACCGCTACCATTTAAGTAAAAAGGGTGACGATTGAGGATTGAGTTGTAAGGGGTTACATTTGATTTGGAAAGGGTTACGTTTGAATCGGAAAGGGTTTCTTGTGACTTCGAAAGGGTTACAGTTGACTTGGAAAAGGTTCAAATAGTCTTGGAAATGCTATATAATTTGCTCTTTTAACAAAAATCCGTTTTTCGCGAAGGAAACGTCACATAAAATAGAACCCAAAACACTTTAGTTATCATACAAATATAATTAATTAAGATACTTAAAATAATGAATATTATTCGTACGAGAAATTTATTATTATTACATTTTTCTTCTTATTCCTTCTTCTCTTCAGATTTCTTCGGATGTTTTATATTTTATTCCTCTATGTGTTTTTTATTTCGGGTTATTTTATTATACATCCAAAACTATATATTCATTTTATAAAGTACCTAAACAATTTTTTTTTCATGCTATACAAATCTATATAAATAAAGATGAATTTCTGTTAGTTTGTTTGTTCTTTATAGAAATCCATACCGTTTGTCCTAAATTCTCCAAATTTCGCTAAGTGGTTCTTTGATACCAGGTGCCAACACCTATCCATATTAAAATTGCATAACTTCAGCCAATCTCTTGGTATATTCTTTATTGTTAAAAAATTCGTCATGATCTCGCTTTACAATGGTTTATTTTTTACGAAATCGACCGTTTGAGTCGAAAAAACGGCCTAAAAAATCATTTAATAGATTTTGATGAGGCCAACAAGGCCCGGTAAGACCGTCCCTTGGTAGGCGTCGAGTTCTGGGATTTTTAAACCATATGTTTTTTGTTTTTTTTTAACATTCCAATACGTTTATTTACATGTATGGTGAATTTATTTTTTATAAATGCCTCCTAAGAAGCGAGCTTCAATAGGAGTAGTGAGCTCAAAAGCTAAAAAACAAACGTCAAATACGAGCAGCTGAAACTCTCGAAGAACATCAAAATAGGATTGAACAACAGAGGCTCAGACAGGCAGAATCGCGGGAAACTGAGTCTGCCCAGGAATACGAGGCCCGCTTTGCGCCTAAGCCTTTGTGGCCGATTTGCGAAAAGCTGAAACTGCAGGCTAATATTTCTGTTTGTTTGTTTGTTCTTTATAGAAATCCATACCGTTTATCCTAAATTCTCCAAATTTCGCCAGTAGTTCTTTCATACCAGGTGCGAACACCTGTCCATATTAAAATCGCATAACTTCAGCCGATCTTCAGCTGATATTCTTTATTGTTATAGAAATCGTAATGAACTCACTTTACAATGGTTTTTTACGAAATCAACCGTTTCATTAGAAAAATGAAATTCCCCGATCAAACCGGGTTATACAGCTTAAAGATGAATTTCTGTTAGTTTGTTTTTTCTTAATAAAAATCCATACCGTTTGTCCTAAATTCCCCAAATTTCGCTCAGTGGTTCTTTGATACCAGGTGCGAACACCTGTCCATATTAAAATTGCATAACGTCAGCCAATCTCTTGGTATATTCTTTATTGTTAAAAAATCGTTATGATCTCACTTTAAATTTGTTCACGTTTATTAGAAAAATGAAATTCCCCGGGTGAAACCGGGATATACAGCTAGTATATATATAAATTACATTTCTCCATAAATACACTTAAAATCAATTTAAAAGCAATAAAAAATAAACTGACAAGATATAAACAACTTTCTCATTTCTAATAAATCTATTTTATAAATGAGAAAGTTTTTAATATGTTGTTAGTTCGTTTTTTATTGCTTTTAAATTGATTTTAAGTGTATATATATGGAGAAATTTAATTTATATATATATTTATATATTGATTTGTATAGCATGAAAAAAATGTTTAGGTACTTGGAAATGGACAAAAAAGTCCGAAACGTTGTACAAATTAAAAATAAAAAGTAAAAATGAATACATATATAGATTTGGATGTATAATAAAATAACCCGAAATGAAAAACACATAGAGGAATTTATTATTAATATTTATTATAGTATTTCCCCAAAGAAATTTTTTATAGAAAATCCTATTGAATGATTCTAATAAAATATTGTAAGCACTTGGCAATGTCTGACTGTGGTTTCGACAGAGGCGAGGCGCACCTTGTTTGACTTGTGGTATTTAAATCTCCTATAACTGTTACAACACCAGTTTAATTGCGCTATCGGACCACATCAATGTTGCTATAATTTCCTAATAGATGCCTCTTGTGAGCTAACGATCTATAAACAAGAGGAACCTCCCAAACTCCCCCACTACAACCAAGAAATTCTATTGCTCACTTCTCATAAATGATGCAGTGGATTTAGAACTATAGAAATTATAAGTGGACACGGTTGGGGGATGCGGTCAAAATAAATAATCCTCATATGTAAGACAAATTTAATTGTGCCAATGTTTCGACCCGAATTTCAGTTCATCAGGGCTCTTTGGCTGGTGGTGTCAAATTGGCGTACATAAAAAGTCTAGTTTACATACAATCATAATGATATGGTTCAATGTTCTCTCTTATTTCCTGAATTGATATCACCTCCAAATTAAAGAGCCCCGATTACCTCTATAGTTAGCTTTGAAACTTCTTGCTCCCGAAAAACCGAGACCATCTTAAAATAATAAATTTAAAACACACATCCAATGTTGAACACAAAAAAACGCGTCAAATGCAGTTTTTTTTTTTTTTTTTTTTTTTTTTTTTTTTTTTTTTAAATGGAGGAATCTATTCCATATTTTCTATAATTTTTTTCTTTACCCAACGTTTCTGGCTTCTGGCCCATCTTCCAGGTCGAGAATTTTTTGTTTAAACATATACATGTCCCTGTTTAACACGTTCACGCCGGGGCTGTTTAGGTAATGCTTTTCGCTCTATCGGGCGGGAGCTATTCCAGTGCATTATGCAGTATTGGCAATCCAACAATAATAAAATAAGCAATAAAAATACTATCCTACTAGTTATGTTCATAATACGGTATTAATTATAATTGCTATTAAAAAATAAATGTTTGTCTATAAGTTTGTTTGTTTAGGCTCTAAGGCGTAAAACCCTTAGGGTCATCAACGCCTGAAATTAATACGTTTATAAGTATATGAATATAAATACAAATAAATATAAAAATAAACGAATTTACGTTAAATTTTGATTATCTTAATTTTCAGCTATATAGAAATTATTTCTACTTTCTTATCACTTTGACCGCCAAGCCACTAGAAATCGAGTAACTGTTTACTTGTCAGAGTATTAAATATTAAAATTGTGTCGAAACGAGAGTGTGGTTATCGGTTAGCTTCCCTCGGTTTTTGTTAGCGTTTTATCCGCCTCTCCCAGAAATTGTCTAAAGTTAGAAAAACACCTTACATCATTTTGAAGCTTATTGATGTCTCTATTTTATTCAGTAATAAAAACTATGGGTCGATTCAATGAGTTACAAAAATTATGATCACATGGAAATTTAACAACTGCTAGTTTAAAAATAGCTAACACCGCGAAAGGGGAAATAAACTGTGCCTTTATAGAAACTTTTGTGTAGGATTTTTGATGTAGGATTTCTGGTATTTTTTTACGGCACACCCTGTATATATTCTTAGGCCGTTTCTTCGATTATATTCTTGTCTAAGGGTACAATGGTAATTTTTGGTGTATTAATTCGTTGATGACAATACCTAAGTTCAATCATGGAGGGGTGCCAATGAGTATAAATAAAAATTAAAAGTTTTTTTTTCAACACATACTTGCGGAAGGTACTTAATATAGGAAGTGCATGTGAGCCCTAGGTACCCTATAAATTATGTACCCTATATCGTTCGCGTACACAGTACATGCAAAATAGACCAAATTGACCAGTTCGGAAAAAACAGTGTATTTTCGTGAAACTTTAGTTTTACCTTCGTATTAGTAACAAGATTCGAGTTCCGCATATTCCTCCTATATTAAAGGGAGGAAATAACCTTTTAAGGCTGGGGGTCTGCGGATTAATTTAGCTGAAAATAGGTCGATTAATTCATCGTTTTATTTTTTCATCTAACGAGACTTTTTTCCATGACGATACAGCCAACAGATAAAAAGAAAGATTATAATTGTAAAACGACATTTAGAGGCTGAATGTCTCAGATAATAAAATGAATTTTTAAGTACATATAAAATCAGCAGCAATTAGAGGAGATTGGATTTTCTTATAAAATAAAGGTCAAATATGAACGTTCGTACATAAGTATATCTTCAAAAACTAGTACTTAAATTTGAGAAACATTTAATTAAGTAATTACAAAAGTAACGTGAAGATTAACCAATATGATGATGTTAGGTTATATGAGCATAAGTAATACTACGATTGATCTATAAAAATAAAGATGAAATTCTGTTTGTTTGTTCTTTATAGAAATCCATACCGTTTGTCCTAAATTCTCCAAATTTCGCTTAGTGGTCCTTTCATACCAGGTGCGAGCACCTGTCCATATTAAAATTGCATAACTTCAGCCAATCTCTGGGTATATTTATTGCTATAAAAATATTTATGATCTTGCTTCACATTGGTTTTTACGAAATCGACCGTTTGAGACAAAACAAGTCTCATTTTAAAGATTTTGAAGAGGCCAACAAGGCCCGGTAAGGCCGTTCTTCCGAGTAATAATTATAATCTATTAGTGCTATTTTTGTTGATTTTTTGTTTATAGAATTGTCCACGTTTATTATGAGAATGAAATTCACCGTGTGAAACCGAGATACACAGCTATTGTAAGATATAATAAATACTAATATAGAAAAAAAAAATTCAATTTGTAATGGACAAATAGAATAGTTAGTTGGTGTTTTGTTTAGCAATCATCATCCGCAAAATTTGATTTTCTACTTTGAATCAATTGTACTTTGAGGTATAATATATATGTATATATATCTCAAAACGTTTATCTCTGAATTTAAAGAAACCATTTACATGACGATGCAGCCCGTAGATAAAAAGTTATCACCGATTACATATGGAAAATCACATTTTGCAGATGAAACGTTTTTCTAAATGTACATGGGGCGAAAATCGCTTCGCATTGATTATATGTGATATAATTGTATCGATTTATTCATATATTCCTATAAACGCACATTATATGCATACAGTTATTTTAAAAATGTACTTCCACCGCCTTAAATTAGTATTTTTATTAATAAAGTGTAAGTAAAGTGATTATAATATTAAATATTTCTCACATGTTGTTACACATTTTTGAGAATATACTTACGTACTTACATACGATTACTTACTTACGAACGCACACATTTGACCCTTATTTAATACTAGCTGTATATCCCGGTTTCACCCGGGGAATCTCATTTTTCTAATAAACGTGAACAATTCTACAAACAAAAAATACGACACAAATAGCACTAATAGATTATTATTCCAAAGCTTTAGGATATACTATGTTTTTAGTTTTACCCTCTGGGGCATATATAATTAGGTCTTGATGAACCTACTGCAGAGCATGCATCCTAAAGCTGAACATGAGAAAAACATGAGGATTCCAAATTGATACAAGCTACCCTCAGTGATTGCCCTTGATCTTTATTTATAATCATCGCAAATGGGACCCGAACTGGGCTGGGAATTATACTCCTTTGAAATCGAAGGGCATATCACTGGGGACAATGGGAATTCCAGGTATGGAAAGCCGTAAGGGAATGAGCACCATATAAACAGTCCGGGTAGTTTCCATAAATCAATCAGGTACCAAATATCAAAGAACAAAGAAGAAATACAGTCGCAAAAAACAAAGAGAAAAGCGTGGGTCAAGAAAAGTTCGTTCGGACATAAGAGAGAGCCAGGAGCGAGAAGCGAGTAGCTGGGAGACGCGCACTCGTCGGCCAATAACTCGGAAAGGACTCGTTCAGCCTTAAAACAGAGACCCCGGTTCATTCTGGAGGAACGGCCTTACCGGGCCTTGTTGGCCTCTTCAAATTCTATAAAATGACACTTTTTTCGACTCAAACGGTCGATTTCGTAAAAACCTAATGTGTCAGCCACATCACTCAAACTCAAAATGTTAGCAAATATAATATGTTATAGAACTTCAGATTCACTTATAGATTCAAAAGCATAAAAAAACATTACATTCCTGGAACTATTGCGGTAAAATTAATTTGCAGAACCCCCCCCCCCCCACCACATTTCAACCAACCCTGAAAGGTAGTTGTCACGTTTAATTTGAAGACTTAATTGAACACCTGGCATTAATACTTGTTCACAGTTTTCTAATTAGAAATTTCGTAGTTCATAATATGTTGTAATAAATTCTTGGAATCGAAGATAACAAACGGCGATAAGACATATGAGATAAAACTCAGACTTGTAGTCACCTACTGAATCAGCCTCCTAATGAGTAATTTGATCTCAAAGCGATAAAAATAACTTTATCATATAAAGATAAAGTTATTTTTGGAATCGGAAAACTAAAAAAAAAAAAACTAAAAAAAATTAAGTATTTGAGAGAATGATTCCAGCGGCGAATTCCTCCGAAAATGTTTGCAAAAGGCTGTAAAAGACGAAATATAAAATTCACTAGTTCATCAATAAGAGACCATCGTTAAATATATAAAATAGAATAGACATCATTGAGTTGGTCTTGTTGCCAAAATTCAAATGGTCGGACAAAGTAACGTATGACAGACCAAGATTAAGACAATCAGGACTGTATAGTAATATTACTGGATGGAAGAGACCCTGAAAAAGATTTGTTGTTTGATGAATTTATGGAATGATTGACTTGATTTTAACTCTAGGAGAAACAGTAATAATAAACAATAAAATATTAACAAAATTTGTACCACTACTAAAATGGAGATTCTACTAAGAAAGTAACGTTTAAAATATTTATAAAGTGATAATTTGAATGCAGCCCAATTTCAGATAAGTCCATTTTTTTTCAATCAAACTTCCTTTAAAACGTCTTAAATTTTTAGCGGAAAAAAATTAACATTGAAAAATTAAATGAGAAACAACATTAAGGTAGATTTTACACATATATAGATATATTCGAATTTTTACATTTTTTTATGTAAATGTATATTTATCCTGTAGAGAAGAAATTATCTTCAGCCAATCTTTCCTGACCCAGCAACTAATGAAAGGGACTAATGCTCGTAAGGGGTAAATAAAACGCCCAAAACTGACTAATCGAAATTGGTTTTTCGAGCTTTTGTTTATGTTTTTTACTTATCTTTGCCTACTTTATAAAATTCTTGTATATTTCAAGCTACTCATTTTTCTTTTTAAAAATTTTTCTTTACTAGAATTTACATCAAAACGTTTAGTATAATAAAAAAATTGAGGAAATAATACATTTAAAAAAAGTAATAATAATCTAGTGGGATTAGATTAAAATTTATATCTTTATCAAGCGCTTCTTTTTTCGTAAGATCATTCGATTTCGAGCAGAATTTAATTTTTCGACGGCCCGTAGGGGGGGAAGACGATTAATGATGTCTATACAGCGCTCTCTGGATTCCGGGTTCGTCGAAAGATGATTTTATGAATCAATACATAGTTTATTTCTAAATGAAGCCAACCTGGTAAGCCAATGGTTTGAGGCCAAGAAATTGAAGATGGCAGCTGTGAAGACACAAGCCATCCTCCTTAAAGGAAAGGCAGTTAGGGCTCACCCTATAAATCTTACCATTGATGATCCAAGTGAGTTGGTCACCTCCAGATTCGGAAGGAGATTTAACATAACCACTTGGACTACCTCGGAAATAGTGTGGCCCAAACCTTGAACGGCCTGAGTCGCTTGGCAGGCGCATTTTGGGGCCTCAGATACCCAGCAACCATGTCTATATATAGCGGGGTTATACTGGGTACTATGAGGGCTCCTCTGCGTGGTCCCAAAAACTCTCACAAAGACAAAAACGAAGGTTGCCT
Organism: Aelia acuminata; assembly: GCA_911387785.2. Lineage (NCBI taxonomy): Eukaryota > Metazoa > Arthropoda > Insecta > Hemiptera > Pentatomidae > Aelia > Aelia acuminata. The sequence continues at coordinate 35,398,746 of OU426980.1, forward strand.
AGGTTTCAATGGACGGCTATTAATAATGGCATTGAATGAAAGAAACATTGGACGACATACAATTCACTTGGAATCGACCCTTATATTCTGAGAATAACGTTTTCAAAAACCGTACAAGAACTGTTGGACAAATCATGGACTGGAGCACCGATTTGTTTCTCAATAGCAGCAAATGGAAATTTCAACGATGTATGAAGAGAGATCCATTCCAGAACCAATGGAGATCTATCTTCGGTTCTTTGGTTGCTAGTAGGGATTCAAAGCTACACATTTTTGGTTAAAATGCACTGAGTGTTATGTCGAGATCCAAAATTTGAACTTGGTTGTCTATGTTGCTATTCATAAATCTACTCCTTCGTACTCGCAAACGATTTCGGGCGAGCTTCTTAATGTATGTGCACGTGTGGATTTAGTTATTCAATGTACCGAAGAATCATAAGGTTCGAGCTTAAATCTACCGAAAATAATTATCGGTACCTATGAATAAAAAAAAATATTTTTTATAGAATGAAATGACCGAATGAAAAGTCCTAAAATTGGTTTTAAGACCTCACCCTTGTACGGACAAGCCAAGAAAAAAACCCTATCGAAATCCTTAGATACGAGCTGAATTAAACAGCTGCTGTTTGAAATTTATCGTACATCATGTAAATAAATCATGTATTTAATCAACATGGAGGATTAAAAAAAAATAAACATGGCGTAGAATATTGGGAAGGAGGAGTCCAAAGGGCAATTCATAATGCACGGAAAATCAGAATCCAGACCTGCATTCGGTAAATAAATCTGAAACGAAAGGAAATTCAACGATGTATGAAGAGAGATCCATCCAGAACCAGCGGATCTTGTATAGATCGATCTTCGTTTCTATGATTGTTATTAGGGACTCAAAGGTACACTATATCGGCAAACTTGCACTGAGAGCTATGTCGAGTTCCAAAATTCGAACCTTTTTTGACATCGCTAAGAATAAAGATGGCGGACGAAAGTATCTTAAAAGAATGATCAGCGCATGTAAGGGGGGCAAACTTCGTTTGCCTGTTACCAAATATGCGCAAAAAATGCCTAATAGCATTCAAGCAGAAAGTATAAAGGATGATTGTGTTACATTTTATTATGGCCATTAGTGTTACATTTTATTATGGCCATTAGTGTTACATTTTATTAGTAATAATCAGAGGGAAATATATAGGCAATCATTGTCGGAGCAATCAACATGACACGCCCAGATTCCCAAAACTTTTGTTTATTGATTCGTAATAAATGCTTTCCTTTATATTGTAATCAAAAGGAGCGCCAGTCAGACAGGTCCCATTTGATTTTTGCAGAATCAACAAATGTTCAAAACAATGCTAACTTTTATCAGTTCGTCATATTAAACAGAAAAAATAGTGCGCTTATTTTTCCCATAAGCCTTCTCCCACTCCTCAATCTCTTATTCCAGCTAGAACCTTTGGACTCGCTGCATCTTCGACATCGCTTCTTTTCTTCTAGCAAGGTTTTCTGAGTAGGAAAATGGGTAAGTGGTCGAATTTTCAATTATTTTATTTTAGCTGGATACAATAGTGTATATTTTGAAAGGAATTATATATATTAGATAATAATTTAAAAGGAGATTTGATTCCAATGTTCTTCCCAATAAATCTTCAAATCAATTAGTAACTGCTCGAATGTTTAACTTGAAGTCATCAAATTTCGAAAAACGATTTCAATATTTAACACAACATATTGTGTTTATTATATTTTTATTTGATAATTATTACTGAAACAAGTAAAGATAAATCAACGAAGTATTGACAATCATAATTAGGAGTTGTTTCTTTCACTAATCACAAGTTTAATCACGTCTTTAATTTGACTTTATTAATCATAGTATGATTAAATTAGCTTTAATTTATTTTTAAGGAATCAGCAATAATAAATTGTTTTAAACAAAAACTAGACCAACCTTAGGTAGAGGTAATGTTTATATGTTTTCACGTTTTATTTTACAATTATTTTAAGCTTTTATTTTCCATCACCTTTGCCTGTTACCAAATATAGTCTAATAATTCTGTTGAATAACGAATTATTTCACTGAGATACTGTCTTTAGAAGTATGTACTTAAATTAATAATTGATAATATTACTAATTGCCCATTCGTGTCTGTTGCCAAACATTTTTAGGTTATATATATTCATTTTTAAATTGAGTTAAAGTTTAAAATTCCCAATTTTGGGATAATTTATTCCATAACCATATTCGTTAAGTTAATACCTACATATAAAATATTCCTGACGAATGATTAAAAATAACTAATAAATACTTATTTTCGGAAACACTCAAGATTCCACCTACATTGTACTAAGCCAGCATTTTGGAGTAGCACCATTTAATCAAACTAAATTAATAACGGGTGTGTTTTACAAACTATGTTAAAACGATTGATTACGTATAAATCATTTTAATAAGTGAATAATAAACATACATTGGAAAATAATGAGAGTTTAATTGGTTTTGTTTTTCTTTTATAATTTATGATATTAAGAAAAATAACAAGATTAAAAGTGAGTAACGGCACTAAAATGGCGCTTGGACCCGCAGCACACTATTATCGTTCTTGTTCCTTCTCTGTAACCGATGTTTTAACATGATACTTTTCGTCACAGATACTCACAACAATCCAGCCTATAGTAAGGCAGCTACTTTGGTAGCAGTGACTTAGAATTTTATAGATACGTTCCATTTTTTTTTTTTTTATAATTTATGATATTAAGAAAAATAACAAGATTAAAAGTGAGTAACGGCACTAAAATGGCGCTTGGACCCGCAACACACTATGATCGTTCTTGTTCCTTATCTGTAATCAATGTTTTAACGTGATACTTTTCGTCACAGATGCTCACAACAATCCAGCCTATAATAAGGCAGCTACTTTGATACCAGTGACTTAGAATTTTATATATACGTTCCATTTTTTTTTTTATAATTTATGATATTAAGAAAAATAACAAGATTAAAAGTGAGTAACGGCACTAAAATGGCGCTTGGACCCGCAACACACTATGATCGTTCTTGTTCCTTATCTGTAACCGATGATTTAACGTGATACTTTTCGTCAGATACTCACAACAATCCAGCCTATAATAAGGCAGCTACTTTGGTAGCAGTGACTTAGAATTTTATAGATACGTACCATATAAAAAAAATTATATATAAAAATATAATAATTATATAAATAAGTGTATATATATATATATATATATATATATATATATATATATATATATATATATATATATTTATTATACTTATGAGTTGACTCTGATTCAAAGAAAAAAAAATCCTAACAAAGAATTAATGTGTTGATGCAACTCAGTAAGATAAGTAAAAATCTAATTGAGAATTTTCAATACTTCAAAAATACTTGAGAAATTAAAGATTTATTCCAATTTTTTAGATAAATCATAAAAATGCTTAGGTTTAAAAAAAATAATTATCAAGGTTTATGGATTTCAGGGCATTACAACTTCAATGAGGATTATCGTTATTGATTTTTTTTTTTTTTTTAGTGCTTGATCTTGAATAATTTAATTCATTTTTTAATAATATGTCTTTCTAATGATAAGTGATCATATTTGTTTACAGGTTTTTAGAATTCACTTGGTATTGATAATTTTTTAACTTTTTCATGTTTTTTTTTTTTTTAACTTTCAAACAAATTAATTTTTAATATAACTATATATATATATATATATATATATATATATATATATATATATATATATATATATTTATAGTTACAAATTTACATGGGTGTTGGAATAGTGTTGAGTGATGATCAGATATGTTTATACTCGCACTGAATATTTTTGTCATATATACCAAATATCATGAATCTTATTTAGTAAACTGTAATTTTAACAATGAAATAGAAACACTAAGGAAATATTTTAAATAATAATAATTATTATTATTTATTTTATTGTAGCTTTCAGTAAACCGAGTTTTTCGTACTTTCGTCGGCGGTATAGCAGAGAAGGCTCCAATGAAGACAGGTATGTTACCTTATTTCACTTAATTTATTTTTGTTATAAAAATGTAGGATACAATAGGAGAGATCTTGAATTTCACCACTGTTTTTCTTTATACACTAATCTCGGAGACCCCCAATATATACGCCCCTTATGTCAGCCACCACATGCCAGAATTTTACGAATATATAAAAAATAAATAATGTGAAATGAATAAGAATCAAACATCACAAGACATTTAAGGAGTAGTCATGATTGGAATCGGATGAAGCTGGACCACTAAGGGGTATGTGGTGCAACAATGATCAAAAATACCCTCATATAAATTTCATACTTTTCTTTTGAGAATCTCAAAAATAATTTGAAGGATGTAAGAGGTGGCTTGGTATCCCATTTTCCGAAAAAAAAGAGAATAAAAGGGGGTGGGGGGTTATCATGGGAGATATGTCATCTTAGGTTAATCTCAGGCGAGAATTAAGTAAGATTTTTTTTTTTTATTTTAAAGCATATATTTTTTACACTTTGGTACATTTATAATGCATGCATAAATAAAGATAATCCTTTATTGATAAGTTTTTATTTTTAAAAAACATTATTATAATAAATATAAATATGTCGTGAAAATATTATTAATAAAGAAAGATTGGTTCTTCACAATTTAATTATGATTGATGGCACCATCCAATTGAGCTATTGAGCATACAATTTTGTTAAATTCAATTTGTCTATTATATCTTCAATGTTACTTTTTTCGTCATTGTCGTAAATATTTGTATTTTTGAAATTAATCTGATTTTTCATTCTTTACTTTTTATTTAATATTTTTTATATTGAGTATTTTTTATTTGTGTACAGTTTTTCCCAAGATCAAACAATAAATTAAAATAACAATTTTTCAAGTTTTCCGTTCCATTTTCTTCGTTTCAGGGACTCTTCTGCATATGGTAATAAACCCCAATATTAAATGCTCAGCCGGCAGTCAAATAATCCCCGAAATGTTTAAACAAGAGTTAGCTTAATTATTGTTATTACAATGAGGAGAGGTTTAGAATATAAACTAGTTAATTATTTTATATATATATATATATATATATATATATTTTTTTTTTTTTTTTTTTTTTTTTTTTTTTCTTCCGTCATATTCTATTGCTCGTAAGAATTTTTTTTATTTTTTAGTTAATCATCTTTTTCAAGATAATTTATTATTTTATCAAGATAATTTTTTGGTTCAATAGTAAGCGGTAATTGAGAAAGCTATTAATCAGATTCAGCTTTCTGACACTGTCCCTAGATTTTAAATACAAATTATTTATTATTTTGATAAACTATAATTTCATATTGAAATATGGCGTAGGTCCAGAGATGATAGGAGAGGCAGGAATTTTTCTTATCCTCCTACGTTTACTCCTCGTTCTAATTCTCCTACGGCTCATTGTTCCAGAGGTCAGTTTGAAAATCATATAATGATATATATGTTTATATACAATATTTTTGTTATATCTAAAATCCGTTTTTTTTTTTTTTTGTTTTTTTTTTCATTTTTAGATGATCATTCTTGGAGTACCTCGTCTTCTTCTGATGTACCTCTTTATGAATTTTCTGGATGGTTCACCCATAGAGTTAAAAAATTTGCATGGGTTCTTACTCAATCAGGTAAGTTAAAATATACATTATATATTAGCGTGATCAAAGTCTTAATTGACGGCAATATATGAACAATTCATCATCATTATTATTTATTTATGTTTTGCGAGAAGACCAAGAATTTGTCTGGGATCAAGTTTCCCTGGAGGGTGAATACGTTTTTAAAATCCCGATTTACACTATGCCAAAACCTTGCAAGAGGAGACAGCATTGTAAACATTGTGAAGAGCACACTTGTGAATTTGAAGGTTTGTTATAATATATTTTTTTTTTTTTTTTTTATTCCATCAACAATCGGTCATGTTCATTATTACTATTATTTTAGTGGATCGTCCAGTTGAAAGTGGAAGTAACAACCGTGGAGGAAGGAGGGGCAGGTATTAAATTTTAAATTTTATTTATTTATGCTTCTTATTTTTATGAGTGAGTAGGGTAAAAATCCTGCTCATATGTACAAGCAAAAAGACTTGGTTAACCATAGGCTGGTCCCGGGAATAAAATTCGGGAAAGGGTATTGATCGGTACAAAAAAAAAAAAAAAAAAAAAGATTATAAAGCTTCAATAAAAGCAACATACTTATTTATTTCCAAAAATAACAGAAGATTAATAAAATTGACATACATAATTACTACTATAACAGATAATTAAATGAGTATATTTATGCGTAAAAATCTTCCACTAAATTTTTTGTCGAAATTAAGGGAGGGGGGATTGATTGCTTATATCCATACGTTAAACCATAGTTCAAAAGAAACCAAATTATAATATTATTTTAACACGTATATCATGAAAAGGCAATGTAAAAAAACAATTACGTCAGAACTTCGAGTTGTAGTCTCGACTTTTTGTTGTAATCGATTCGAGTATTATAGATCCTAAAGATGTTAAAGTAGCCTGTCATAAAAAAAAAAAAAAAAAAAAAAATCAGGAACTTTTTAGTAAACCAGTTATCTTAAAAAAGTATTATTTTTTCAACTTAAGGTGCACTTTTCACTGGATTCGGTGACTTTATTAGTCGCTTCGAAACATTATTTCTAGGAAGATCTTTAGAATGTTTAAGGTACATGCTTTTGATAAATAATTATTCAAGTAGTAAAAAAAAAAATCGGAAACTTTCTACTCTTGTTCAGAATTAAAATTCCAGTTCAGTATTTCATTTATCTACAATTACTGTAACTAAATGAAACATATGTTTTAACATAACGAATTGTGACTCGAACCATCTAAATAAGTTGATTGGATTGTGAATAAAGTGTACCTTAAAGCATTGTTGAGTACATGATTAAAAAAAAACTTAGAGCGAGGATTTTTATTTTTAAAAAATTAATTCAGGAGAATTATTTATAATTAGTGTAAACAGTAAGGGTGGACAATTTGGAGGACAAGTATTACACGAAAAATAGACAAAATACGGAACAAAATTTGTACTTTTATGAAACTTTGGTTTTAACTTATTATTACATTATATTTTTACAATAACTTCATATTAGTAGTAAACAATCCTGGATATTCATTTCACATTATTTATTTTTTATATATTCGTAATAATTTATTAACACATATTTGAACTTACAGCATCTGCATATTTGAAGTTATATTACAAAATTTAGCATCCTCCCCATTTAATCATTATTAACTATTTCTCGGATTTGGTGCTGATTTTTTGAAAATATACTTGATCTTATTACTTATTCTATAAAATATACTTGATATCATTCAGCCGCAAGGCATGATATTTCAACTATAACCAGTTATAACTTTTGACTTGTTAATTTTATCGTCATAATAATGGTTTCATTGGATTCTGACGCACAGAAAAAAAAAAAAAAAAAATACATCACCGTTCCTACTTACAGGAAAATTAATTTTTCAACTCCCCTAAAAGGTGGTTGGACATTTTAATTTAGGCGGACACTGCAGATCTCGTATCTTCCTAATTATACGAAGTTGAAACCTAAGTTCCACGAAGTTACAAATTTTGTTCTATGCATAGTCAAGATGGTATATTTTTCTGTACTAAAGTCACTCGGTATTATAACTCATATAATTATTAAATTTATTTTTATCTAATATGAGTCGAATGTAACCAGTATCTAATCAACTAATATAATTATAATTATTTCATTTGAAATTATAATAGAAATTTATGACATTTTTTTGATAGATACTAATCAGACCACTAACTTTTTGCTAACAAAAAAAAAAAAAAACTTTATTCATACGAGTATAAGTTTAAAGTAAACCCTACCACAAGCTTAAAGCGTTTAAATATTTTCAGGCGCCGCAGGAACCGCAGACGTCAGAATAGCTCAGTGGTTCGACCTGGAGAGGAACTTGTTTAATTTTTGCTTGATCCAGCATTTTTCTTTCTCTGCTTTAAATGATTTTTGTTTTATTTTAACTTCTATTAATCATACTACCATTGATTGGTATAATTTATGTACTAATCCTCCTCTCCTGGCACGGGAAAACCCCTGCAAGGAATGAGAGGGAGAGAGCAAGAAAAAAACAAAAAAAAAAACATTGATTATGTACATTCTTCTCCCAATTACAAATGTAATTCTTTGCTGATTACTAACCCAAAGTTTTGTTCAACAATTATAATTCCTTCATTGCAAAAAAAAAAAAGATTTTTTTTTTGTAACCTTTTTATCCCCTTCCTCAAACAAAAATTATCATAATTATAGTCATGGGCGTCACCAGCACCAAATTATTGGGGGGGGGGACGGCTTAATATTTTCCTACATAGGGTTGGTAGAAATTCTAAATAAGGGGGGGCTAAAAGTTGAAATAATAAAGCCTAAAAACAACTGTTCGGACATTTAATTCATTCTCAAAGGCTTTTATGTATTAAAGGTATTTATAGTCTCTTAAAACTTGTCAATTTATGCTTCAGTTATAAAATGGGGAGTTGTTAAAGCTTAATGTTGAAGGATGTGGGTCAAAATTTCTTGATTGAATTTTATCCAAATTTTTATTCTGATCCTGAACCCACTAATTTCATTACTTTCCATCAATTTCTATAAGCTTTTTCGAATTAAAGGAAAGTAGGATCAAGCGGCTTGGTTTAAAAAAGAAATGGAGAGCAATTCCGGGGATACAACTTTCTTACAGAATTCATAAAACAAAATAATTGAAGATGAAATAAAAAATATATAATTTATCAAATATATTACTGACTATGATTTTAACAATAGAGTGTGCTTTAATTAACTAATATTTTGTATTTATATTTTTTTGGTTAAACTCAGATAAATTTGTAAAATCGCATTTTTATTTTACATCGATTTTACATTGGGTCCTCTCCTGCCAAAATATTGGGGGGGACGCGTCCCCCCTGTCCCCCCCGGCGGTGACGCCCGTGATTATAGTATATAGTATTGATGTATTCATCATATGATTCAATAAGGTGCTCATTAGGTATGGCATAATGCTGTGAAATTTACTTTTAAATCTAGTCTAGATCTTAACTTTTTGCCCAATTGTTAGTTTATTTACTAAATTATGTATTTGATAGAATTTTTTATTTGGTTTTGATTTTTGATTTTTTGCTCTGATACATTTTTTTAAATTTGAAAAAAAAAATACGATAAATTATTTATATCTAATGGTAAAAGAAAAAAAAAATGTAGAAAAAAGCCACAGGTGATGGAAACACACCATTTTAAGAGTTAGCCTTAGAGAAGTACATGAAATCGATTTGTTTCCATCCCCCTATAGTGGTATAAAACCATTGCACAGAAATACTGGGTAAGCAGAAACCTCATGTTAGTTTTATTCATATTCAATGATTCAAATGATAGTGGCACACTTGCTTTGTTGGGTGTTTGTACTTACAGGCAAACATTTCAACAACTCTAGATATAGGCTAGTAATAATACTAACATAACATTTAAAAGAAGAGCATTATACTGTTCCCAAGGAATTTCAAATACAGTTTCTCCGTTCGGCATATCTTCTGCCTCCCCAACATTAAGAAGCAAGACTTAAATGCTTTGCAGGTATCATTTGATTCATTGTAAGTTCAATGACAAGTGTTCTCTCATGATGAAATGGTCGAGTATTTCTCATATTAGAAGTTTATTAGGCCTTCTACTGAAAGAAAATTCAACCGATTTCGTCCAATTTTCGCGACCATCCGGATAGCGATATTTGCACTCATGACCAGGAATTGGGATACACCACACTCAAGAGATGCATCTTACATCTTTTGTTGGTAAAAGTTTTCTGAAGGCACCGAAAGGAAGAGCGAGTCAGATATGCAATTTGCCAATATGGACAAGCTTAGATTTTTCCGTAAATATATAATAAATGCATTGATTTGTTTATTTTCTTGACATTTCCTCCTCATATAATTATAAATAACAATTTTTTATGTTGTTTTAGTTTGAACGTTTCGGGAATTCTTTGATCCCCTCCTCAGCATGCAAGCAATGAGATATTATCTTTATTTATTTACGTATTGTAAAAGAGCAAAAGTTAAAAATATCGTCGGATACATGGAAAGCTAGCCCAAGAACCCAACATTGCAGGAGCGTCAAAAAATAGTTTATTTTACCTTTAGTGTAAAATAAAGTTATTCGGCCCCTGCGTTAGTGATTTTAGATAATACTTTATATGATTCTTGATGATTTTGGTACAGGATTATATTTGCAGTGAGTTCAGATTCGCACAATAAGTTTCCCATGCTTTATTAAAACCTCTTAGTAAATCAAAAATTGTTTTTTCAATTTAATATTAATCACTATTTTGTCTCCTATAAATTATAAAAAAAAAAATGTTAAAGATGTTAATAAAGGTCAAAAACATGGAGTTTTCTAAAACAATGTAATTTAAGGGCAAAACGAAAAAGAGTCCCCATATTTACACAATCTTCTCTGTAGTATCTAGGTTATTAACCAAAAATTGTTTTAGTAATTCCATCAGCTCAATTATATCGATGGCTTCCATACAGATTACCGCATTATCAGATTCATTTAACTTAAAAATCAATCATGTCATACTGATTTTATTTTTATTCGATGAGACTTCATTAAAAGTTAAAAAAAAATTCAGTCACTTAACTCTATATACTTTTAAAATGGTTTAAAACAGTGAAAAAAACTACTTTAATTCTATAGTACATTCCAATTACAAAAAGGTACTAAATCTTTGATATTCGTAACATTATTGAAAAAAAATTAACTATTGGTCATAAGTACATTTCACACGCTAGAGTGGTATGAACAGTAGGGGAGAGCGGGGTTGGTTGGCAACAGTTTTCACTTTTTTGATTGTTAAGTCGTTCCTGTCAATATTATCCCAATGGGGCTGATACCACTGTAAACTCCAAGTATTAGAGTACTTCAAGTGTTTTTTTTCACAACTAGATATTTAATACTAAGATCATAGAAAATTGAAGAATTCGTCAATCCAGAGTATGTCAACTAACCCATGTGTGGGGCAGGTTGGCCTAGAAGGTGGGGTTGTTTAGCCATCTCATTCAAGTACTGCCTGACACATATGATTGTTATTAAAAGCTGCACTATAATGGTATAATAATTTTGAATCGATTTTTAACAGCTTTTAAGGGAAAATAGAATGGCAGTAGAAAAAGATAGAAGTTTAGACTGTCGTCACTTTCTGCATAAGAAAAAATGCTCTAATCTTCCTCGCTGGAACTAAAGACAATTGGTAGTTTCGCCTTTGATTATGTTTACATTGCTTTTGTGAATTGCTACTGCGCCAAAAAAACCCAGTTGAAGAGAGCCAACTAACCCCAAAGGAGAGATCTTATGAAAGATGACTGCCAGGACAGGGGAGAACAATCAAACAAGAAACTGGTTAGTCGAAAGGTTAGGTTTTTCAAAGGAGTTTGGGGCTATGTGAACAGAATCGGAGTCAAATCTTTCTCCAAGCCTTTAGACCAACTTTACTGAAAATATAAAAATTTACTTACATGTTGTAAAATCAATCAATGAAGCACACTCTTATCTACACTGTTAGCATCGCATTGAAATCTCAGGACAAGACTCCCGAGGTCGAGCGGGTCACATGGTACAATGGTGGGGCCTTCCCAGCAGGTGTGACGGAAACTATAAGCCAATGGCCAACCTACCCCCTATGCCAACCAACCCCGCTCTCCCCTACACAAAAATAAACTCCCTCTGGTAAGGATTTTCCTTAAAGGAAAAAAAGAATAGTAAAAATGAATAAATATTTGTCATACCAACTTTAATATAACAGTAATTCATTTATCATTCAATTTACGAACATCAGATATGTAATATTTGTAACATAAGTTATTTATTTAAGTAGTTATAAGGACCATTAAATGTTGAATAGAGTAAACATATCTATCTAATAGAATATTCTATTCGTTCAGTTAAAGAATACCAATTTTTCTCTGTGCAAAACATATTTTATATTTATAATTTTAGACATTTTTTTTCTAGTAAGAAAGGGACATGGACACTAAATTATAATGCGAATGATGATTTTTTCCATAATCTTTGCAGACAAATATTTTTAATAGGGATCCTATCGTAATTACACCTAGATAGGCAAAATTTAGAACTCATACTGTAGCATCGTTCTATTGGTTAAATACACTGACGTTTAATAAATAAACCACCAATATCTTTAATAGATTTTCATCACATTTGTTTTCTAGATTTTTAAATACCAACATCGTAATTTATATTAAAAGAAATGTAAACATATTTACATAATCATACAGTTTAAAAAACTATGAATAATTCATAGGTTACATATTTTTGTCTTCTTATCAAGATAATTAAAAAAAAAAAAATAAATCCTAGAAAAGACCGTGTTGAACAATATAGACGTCAACGCCCGCTCTGGCTAGATTGCAACTACCGCTATCTAGTTTGCTTTTTGTAAACCAAAACCTATTTTAGATGGAAAAAGTTCCGGTAGATCACGCTTAAGTCTCAATGAAACGGGCGTCAGCAATACTTTTCCGTGTGCTTTACACTGAGCGAACCTCACCTTCTATAAGGTAATTCCCCGAACCTTGCCGTACCGGCGTACCAGCTTATTTAACTTGAACGCCACCGAACCCAGGCGAACAGATGAAGTACCTAGAACACCCGAACAGTCGACGTGAAGGCTTCACGAAGGTTGTTCGAGGGTGGTGTTCGAAGGTAAAGTTCGTAAGGTGTAAAGGCACCTTTAGAGTAGCCGAACACAGTTCCTAACAGGCTATTCGAGGGTGAGGTTCGAAAGTGAGGTTCGCACAGTGCAGAGGCACCTTTAAAGGGTTAATAAAGACATCGCACGTTCAATACAAAGATGCCTTTACACAGGGAGAACTTCACCTTCGAACAGGTAATCCCACGAACCTTGCCATACCGGCATACTACGAACAGCTATTTCCACTTGAACGTGTAGTCGAGCGAACAATGATGTCTGACAGCAACTAGGCACCTTAATACATTAATTATTGTTACAAAGATGGCTGACTTGGTACCAGCGGTTGTTCTGACTTTTGCTCTACCTTACTATGGATAAAAGCAACGTCAGACAAATTGTAAAAAAGGTCTAGAAGCTTATCTTAAATAACTCAAAAGCGACACTAGCGCTATCCCCGAACACCCAGGCGAACAGATAAACTACCTGTTCGAGTTTGTGTCTTATTTAGAATAGCCAAACACTGTTCGGAACAGGCTGTTCCAGGATGTTTCGCACAGTGTTAAAGCACCTCAAGACAACCATATCTCCAAATAACCTACATGGATTTTTTTTCATGAAACCTAATCTACGATATATACACTTTATGATAAAAAATATTTTGCTACCCATAAATGACCAGAACTATAACTTTTTGACCATTCAATTAAATCTTAACCTCAAAAATCCATTAAGGAATAAAATCTGTCAAAATTGATACTATTATTAAATCAAATATGATCAAAACTATATGGATAACAAGTACAGGCTTTGCCTCGAATCATCTATCAAATTATAAAGTCATCTGTTCAGCAAGAACAATGAAAATTAATGTATTGCGAAGAGCAATATTTATCAGCTCCGACGAGGTAAGGGCGAGGGACAGTTTTGGATTGCCACCTGAATAAGGGGGCAGAGGAGACAAGAATTCCCTTGCATGATCTGACAGGTCCTCTACTTGAACTGGGAGTAATTCATTATTGAGATTTCCAAATTTCATAAAATGGGTTTGGGCCAGCTTTTTGAATCAAATACCCAAATTTTTAAAATATGTTGGTTTTCCTTTTTATAAACTGTTGCAGTGTTTTCAAGGTGAAAAATAAATTTTTTTGAGGTTACGGTATATCTTCATATAATTTCTCCATCTTATTTACTGAATTTTTTTTAATTTGGTAAAAAAATCCTTTGTTGCTACAAATAAAATTCAACTAATGCTAATCGCCTTAATTCTTCGAAGCGCATTTTTTTTTTTTATAGGAGAAAAAATCCTGATAAAAGTTTGTAGGCTATGTAACTGCAAAAATTGTTTTTGAAAAAATTGTTGAACTAGACTCTTAAATAATGTACTGCTTAAGAGGTGTACTGGATATGAAAAAAACTCATTCTCTTTCACAAAAATTAGAGGTTAATCTCTAAAACATTTTGATTTATTGCACGTACCTATGTATTACAAATGGGCTATAATTTACTTGAGCTGCATGTCCATTTGGGAAAATATAATGAGTCAAGAATAAAATGAAAGAAGGGAGAATACCAAATGCTAGAATCTAAGACAAACTTATAGTTTCTGCCATGAAACAACCTGCCAAAACATGAATCTCTCCTCATAAACCAAGAATGTTGTAACATCACAAAGAAAATTTTAATACACCGAGGTTTCAATAGATGGCACTACAATAAAGATAAAGTAGGTTTTCCTCCTGAGGAACACATTGCATTTATGAGTAACTTGTTGAAAAAAAAAAAAAACATTCTGTAAATATAAAATGTTAAAATAAATATATTCTCTTTCTACAACATTCAACTTTCATTATTTATGCGTTGAACCTTTACCTTTAATAATATGAGATAGTTCTACTTCGTTCCTAGGTTTAGCTTCTAGGCCTAGATTAAGGAAAAATCTTAACATAATTGAAATTAGAAAGGTATAATTAGAATCAATGGGAGAGAGTCGGATATGTTTGAACTGAAGAAAGGTGTGAAACAAGGCGACAGTCTAAGTCCATTCCTATTCATTTTATTCATGGGCGAAATCGTGAAGGTATGTAAACGAAGGACAGCTCGCACTATTGTAGGCAAATGGAATATGAGGACGATACTGGCGCAAGTGATGGTGTTTGCAGATGACATTGTCCTCATAGCGGATTCTGAAGAGTGATTACAACAGGCAGTGATAGAATGGGGGGCTTGCCTTGCATGGACAGAGGGACCTCCACTAGGCACTATGGAGGAAGAAGAAAAAGAAGAAGAATATTGTTTTTTTTTGTTTTTTTAGAGATAATTGTCTATTGGCTGTGGAAAAGTGGAGAATTCTTTAAAGGACTGTTTAAAATGTGTTATTAATTTATAAGAATCTAATCTAATTAATAAATTAATAAAAATGAACCTCTTGTTTTATATTATTATAAAAATTTTTTTTATTGGTGGGCATAGAATAAACTTTATTATAATTCATTAGTTTTTTGTTTGTTAATTTAATAAATTCTTCTTTCAAGGTTTGTTTTTATCTCTTTGAGCGATAATGACCTACAAATTTCTTTATTACATCCTCTATTTTTACATTGTGATTTCGGGGTATACTACCCCATCCTCAGGACCCGTTAGCATTCCTGTGACAATGAAATGAATGGAGGCAGACTTGCGGCAAATGGGAGTGAAGAGATGGAGAGCGGAGGCGGCAGACAGAGGAAGTTGAATGAGGATTCTTTCGGAGGCCAAAGTTCTTCATAGGCTGTAGCGTCAATGGATAGATAGATAGATTATAGTAGTAATTAATGTGACAGTAAAATATTTATGTGTGTTTTTATAAACGCAAATTGTATGAAGTAGAGATGTTTCGAGGTAAGACCTGAGGATGAACTAGGATACCTCGAAATGTCAACAATAATGTAAGAATAGTGAATAAAGAACGTAATAAAAGAATTCATAAATCATTCTCACTCAAAGATATAAAAACAACTTTTAAAATACTTGAACAAGAGAACAAAGTGTTTCTTTTAATTTTATTTGATAACAAGTAGTTAGAAAAGTATATAAGTCATGGGTTGAAATAGTTATTTTCTTTTTACAAATTAGTTCAACTATTTGGAGAGAAAATACTTAAATCAATGAGGGGTTGATAAAAAAAAAGTTCTAATCTCTTAGGTCAATTTTTTAGATTAAATAGGGTTTTATTATTTTTTTTTGTGAACTTATAAATATTTTTGGGTACTTTATTGAAATACCAAGTACTTACTACATAATCGAAAATTTTAATAATATAGCATCCTTATATATTTTTAAAGCAGTATATGAAGGTTTTCCTATTTTTTTTTTTTTTTTTTTTTTTTTAGACTTCTTTTTACGAAAAAATCCTTTTACAGTGTACCTACGCAGTCCCAGATACTGTAACTTTTGCAATTTTTTTTCCACTGCTTACATTTCAACTAATAATGAATTAAAATCCCTCAAAATATCAGTTTTGGGCTATATTTTTGCAATATGAAAAAAGGGGGAAAAATGCAGCTTAGGACATAGGACAGCGCTGTGGGGGCTGCAGCTCCCACTCCCCCCTTTGGGTAATTTTTTGTTATTTAAAGATAGGATTTAACTTTACTAAAAGTAAAGGATTAACCTAAAGGACTAATAATACCTATAACAAGTTACATGTCAGTTGTGGGAAAGGAACATAGATGTAAAAGAGCGATGGGCAGATCCAGGGGAAGCTGTGGAGGCTGCAGCCCCTACCCCTCCTCTTTAGGACTGAGAACACTCCCTTTACAACTGCCTAGATCTGCCCTTGGCTTAGGCAAAGATTTATATGTTTAAAAAATCAAATACTGCATTGGCAAAGTTAACCTGGAAAAGGGACAACTTTGCCAACTGTGTTCAAGCGAGTGTTAATCGCAATGTAATAACCAGAAAAAATTAATTTTCAAAAACCATTACGATTGGTCATAAATTCTATTTCAGGCAAAAAAAAAAGTACCTAAATATGTATTATTTTTTTTTACATTACATACTTCAAAGAAAATGATATAATTTTTATCAGCAAATGTGAATTTGACACTTTTTGTGAAGGTAAGGGCAATCATTTGTAGTAAACAATATCTTCTTTGTTGAGCTTTATCCTGCACCAAGGACAGATCCAGGCAGTTGTAAAGGGTGACTTTAGCCGCTAATGCCCATCACATTTTTTACCTTTATGTACCTTGACAACTGACATCTTACTAGTTTTGAATATTATTTTTCCTTTAGGTTACTTCCTTAGTTTATAGTGAAGCTCAATTTTGTCTTTTAAATAACAAAAAATCATCCAAAGGGAGGTTGCTGCAGAAAAAAAACAATCAAAACCTCCAGCTTCAATCTGAGTAACAGACAAAATTACAGGATTCCTAAGTTGTACCTTCCAGGTATAACTTGGCCATCGTATCTTAAACCAAAGTAATGTATAGACTTACTCTTAAAAGCAAGATATTTGATGCTACTAAAGAGAATAATTTAATTTTTAAGTCAAAAAAGAAAGTTTTTACTTATGTTTTAATATAAAAGTAGGGCCAAGCAATTCTGCAGAGTATAAAAATCAACACGTTGTACAAGTCCGAAATAGAAACCCTGATATTTTAGAGGAAAAACGTACGTAAAGTTTAAGGTAATAAATACTTATAAGTTAATAGTAATATTGAATTGTTTCTAGGATATCTGAAAGTGTTGCATTGATGATATACATGGGTGGGGAGGTATGGTCCTACGAGAAAAATATCGAAAATTTTATGGGGCTACGCGTATATTCAAAAATAAAAATGCTGGGAAAAAAAAAAAATTCGAACCTAAATATTCAGATTCAAGGCATTGTAAGAGCAATTGCGACTTGCAGTGGCTAATTCAGACATTTTTTGAAAGGGCGGAATTTCGTTTATTTTGAATATTTCTTATAGGTTCCAACTGAATTCCATTTTAGGGTACTGAAATTCTCGAATACCTTCTTTTAACTTCATGGCTTATCCCCCATTCACAGAAAATTATCCGTTACCATAAGTATATAAACTAATTTTATTTGAACAATTAGTTTCCCAATAAATTAGATCCTTCCACATAAAAAACACTTCTCTCGTAATTAAGCGTTAAATATGGGGTTTCAGTGTAACGATTATTAATAAAAAAAGTGTTTGTTATGTGGAAGGATTTAGATGATAGGGTAGCTAATTCTACAAATAAAATTAGTGTATCAGTATATGGTGACTGACGATGTATTGTGTATGGGTGATGTGCCATATAGGTCCTAATTTATAATTTGAGTAACCTAACAATATTATAAATAACAATTAAAAGTAATCCATTTTCCATCTTCATTATTTAAGGACGTAATAACTTAAAGCAATGTTTGTGTAGTCTTCGTTTACTTGAATTTTTGCCTCTTCCTTCTGGAAGGGAACGTGTTTAAAGGTTAAAAGAAAAAATATCGATTTTTACTCCCATACACTGTTGCCAACCGTGGGGAAAAGTCCCCACTTGTGGGGATTTTCAACAAGAGTGGGGAATTGGGGAAAAACTTTTCAAAATTCCAAAAAAGTGGGGAATTTCTTAAAATATTGATTTTGAAAAGTGGGAAAATTTTCAAAAGTGGCATCTTTGTTGTTTTACATTATTGAGTGATTTGTTATAGGAGAAATACTTTTTTTGGTTAAGTTAATCGAATGTTTTACCTATGTATCATTATATCGATTTCTTGTATATGCTCGATTATTACGCCATCATTGAATAGTTCAATGATCTTGAATGACTTAATAACAGCCGAGGCGCTCCAACAAATGCCTAGGAAAGCTCCAGTGTTCCTAACTACAATATACAACTGTATACTCAGGACAACTAAATTCCCCATTTGATGGAAATATTCACTCATCAAAATGATTTACAAAAGAGAAAAAGGCTTATATTATCCATCATCATACCGACCAATTAGTCTTCTTCCCATTTGTTCTAAACTTTTCGAAAAATTACTATAAAAAAGATTAGTTGACATACTGACCGAAAACAATATAATACCCGACCATCAATTCGGTTTTCGTACT
This sequence comes from Aelia acuminata, assembly GCA_911387785.2. Classification (NCBI taxonomy): domain Eukaryota; kingdom Metazoa; phylum Arthropoda; class Insecta; order Hemiptera; family Pentatomidae; genus Aelia; species Aelia acuminata. Next base: position 35,417,624 of record OU426980.1, read on the forward strand.
TCCCATTCTACAATACAACAATTACAAAGAGTTACTGACTACATTTTTGGAGCATTGAGCAAAAACAATACGCAACAGGTGCATGTCTGGACGTCGCCCAAGCATTTGATAAAGTCTGGCACCAGGGGCTTCTCTTCAAGCTTAAAACCATACTCACTCTGAAAAATGAGATTAAATCACAACCCATAACTTTCAAACTCAGACGAGATGAGAAGCCCGGAAAGAGGTGCTGCTGAGCACTTTCGTTCCTCATGTCCTAATGCCTTACATATTAATGGGTTGCTACAGACCTCGAATTCGCTGATTGTCGCAGATAGCTGACAGGTGCGAATCAATGTATGAAGAGAAAAAAAGTAAAGATAAAGCTATTCCATAGAGTCTGATTTAGATCAATGAAATTGCAAAAAAAAGTTATTAGTTCTTGAAACAAAAATTTATGTTACAATACGTTGGGAAATGATAAAAAATAATTGAGTTGTGATAGTGAATTGAAAGTGATAGTGGAATACAGAACAACAGTTTAAAGGCGAATAAATCAAGATTATTTAGGTACAAGTATTGAAGTGCGGCTTATGCGCCGTTCACTAAGGCGCCCTTCAAAGTAAGGCCCGATCTCCACTGAAAAGGACCCTTTTGGGGGTTTATTTATCTCTGAAGACGAGCGCAGCGAGCGGGAATCGAAAGCTAGAATCTATAAAAGCCACTAAAGGCACTTTTTAACTTAAAAACAGGCGATGGGAGTTCGATAACATGACGGTCACATAACCTCTCAAAACAGGCCACGCCCACACCACAAGTTGTCAGACTGAAAACCATCCATCTATCATTCCAGTGTCAACTGCTGTTCATTTATATGATTTTTGTTCCATAAAATTAATAAATTTGGCTAAAATGATGCCACAAGTTGATTGAAAGTAAAATTTAATAAAGACTGGACTTATTGAAAAAAGTGGGGAAAATTATTGAAAAGTGGGGAAATTGTTGGATGGGAAGTGGGGAAAAATGAATCACCCTACTTGGCAACACTGCTCCCATATTTTGGAAGACTACTCACACACTCATCAAAATTTTGTTGATTTGAACTTGATTTTGACATGTTAGTTAGTTTTTGTTGTTAGTTTTGATTGACAAAGAAAAAATGTGTGGATCGAAATTTAGGATCCAAAAAGAACATGGGGAAGAGCAGCAGCCTGCACGTTATCTTCATAATGTAGTGCATTCCTATTCCTTTTATAGGCTTATGCACCCTGTAAGTTTATAATTGTATATAAAACTGTATTTCAGAGGTAAAAGGTAAGCTTACTGTAACAATAGACTAACAAATTTATCTCATACGCTTATTTTTATTTTCTAATTCCCCAAAAGTTGTTATTGCCGTTGTAAATATTTATTTTTCCCCACACTCTATCATCAATGAAAATTACCAATACAATTATTATTCATCCTAATATTTATATTCAAATAGTCATTTCTTGCTCGCTATCTACAATAATTACTGAATAACAGACAAATATGTCTGCAAATTGAGCTTGATTTTAACTGACAAATGTCTCCTGGTATAACATATAAATAATTTGTTAAAGGTACTGTATAGATGCAAATAAATTTTAACGAATATTGTTACAGGAACTGTGCAAGAAGCCAAACATCCTTAAAGCGAGTGTGACCGAAAAGTTACTTCGCTACCTAAATGATATTTACCATCTTGATCAGTATGAGGCAAATAGAATCATCAATAATCATTAAGATGCCCAACTGTTTAATTACTGCAATATGGAGATCTGGTAAGACAAAGGCTTTCTTAAGTTTAAAGTATAAATGTTTGTATACTTTTAAGATCTATTAATAAATGTTTAGATTGATTTTACACTTTAAATATTTTTTTAAATAAAAAATTGTAAATACCAAAAACAAGCTGTTTTGGTCTATGGGTTTTATTTGATACCATTTTATTCACAAGGGATCAGTCATCCATGGTTATAAAGTTTAAAAAATATGCAATGAAATAACACCATATAAAAATACTTTTTTCTGAAACTAATATTAAATAGTAAGTTAGTAAAATAGTTCACTACAAATTAATTGTTTGTAGCTGAATATATGTAGATTATAATTTATTTGCAATTTTTTTATTATATTAAAATGAACATGAAGTATAAGAACTTCCCACTCTTAACAGCTATTGCTGCGATAAATTGCTGACTTTCTTTTTAATTGAATTTTTAGAAATTCTATAATCACAATTTCCATTTTTGGCTCTCAATAAATATTGCAGCAATGAATGTTAATAATGTTGTCAATATAATTCGAACAACACCCTCATACATGAAAAATAAAAAAACAGGTGAGCAGTATGCCGAAAATTCTAGTGACAATTACTAATTATGAATATTATTATTTTTACTAATAACATTCAAATTATGTTTGTGATTAAAAAAAAATTAGTTGCATGTGGTGCAATGCATCGATAGTTCCTGCTTGTATTATTTTGTAGAAAAATCACTTTTTTATCATGAAAAATAAAGTCAATAAAAAAGGTTTCAAAAATGTATTAAACTAACAGAAAAATAAACATAAGAAAAGATCTTGGACAATTATATATATGTATGTATATATGTATATTTATGTGTATGTATATGTTATATTTATGTATGTAAATTATGTATATTTAGTATGTGTTTTTATGATATGATATTCCACGGTCCTGAGCCATTCTTCTTATTTATGCCAGAGAGCAGCCCCTCTTACTCCCGAGTTTCTTTACATATCCATTATGTGTAAGCCTCGGTCTGCCAACTGGTCGCTGCCCTCATGATCTTGCTTCCAAAAGCTACCTCGCTCTCAGGTCATCTCCCATTCTGCAAGGATGGCTGAACCACTTGAGTTGGCATTCAATAAGGACATCTCTAAGGAATCTCACTTCCAAGTTTCCCGAATGGTTTCATTCCATGTCTAGTTTTCCCAGCAACTCTTCTCAGAAACCTCATTTCTGCCCCCGTGATTCTGCCAATATGCTTGTCTAGAGTTGTCCAACTTTCTGATCCGTATAGTAAGATGGAAGGACACTGTCTTGAATATCTTGAAGAGTCTCATCTTGGCTTTTTTAGTCATGTCTTGCTTTCCTTAAAATGTTGGATATCTGGTAGAATACACCATGGCTTTCCTTATGCGGTTCAGTACCCCCTGGTCGATTCTTCCACTATTCTTCCACGCTAATAATCAATAACCAGATCCCAAGCTTTCTCTGTTACCATTTTTAGGGAGAAGATGTGGTCTTGCATCTGCCTACGCTGTATATGTATGTATCGTTTTAGTTCTTCCTGTAAATCATTATCAACATAAGTTATTAAACGTTGTTCAAGAATCTTTTTGTGCACCTTATACACTATGGAAGAGAGGCCTATTGGCCTGTAATTTTAGCATGGAGTCTGGTTTGCCTTCTTGTAAATAGGAAATATTATATTTTCTTCCTACTCAGCAGGGATCTTCCTCCCATTTCAAACCCTCTGAAAAAGGGCCTGTAAGGCTTTTCTTAATTCCATAAGTGCATACTTGATCAGTTCAGGTGGAATACCTACAGCAGCCTTTTCTAACTTTAAAAAATTTAACTCAATTCTTTCAATAGCCATTTTGTCCTCCTCTTCAGAGATGGTATCTTCCATGTTTGGTGGTTTTGTAACCTATACTCTAAACCTTCCCCTACCATCACTAATGTCTTCTTGTTCCTCTCGAGTGAACTTGGACTGGTAGTGTTTCCTCCAAACTTCCAACACTTCTTTCTTGTAGCAAAACATGTGAGATATTCAAAATAAAATGTTTGTTCATTGTCAACAACATGTTTTAAAAATTAAATACACTGTTTGAGTAAATTTTATTTTCATAATCCTTGGGGTGTCGATACAACCTATCTTTTTTATATTGCCCTTATCTTCAAAAACTCCGAGGCAATTCAAATGCGCTATTATATATACTGCTTTTACGTTTTAGTTTCTTCTATTTCAGGTTTTATATTAGTGATTGGAAGCTTTAAAACAGTGTATTTTTAGTTAAAATTTTTAATAAAAATTAAATTTAGAAAAAATTAGATAATATGAAATACATTTTAAAATAGAATCGTGAAATATTAATATAAATCATGCAGATTTACTACCAAACTTAAGTATTAGAAGTAATGTACTATTTTCTAATTGGCTAACAGTAAAAGTTTATAAAGAATCCCGCATAGAGGACTTTAGCAATATTATGTAAAATTATCTTTATTATTAAAAAAAAAAAAATTTTAAGAATATCAAGATCCTTTTATTCCTTGATCTAATTTTATTGATATTTTATTAGACATTAATTTATAAAAAAATATCACTATAAATATACTTATCACAAATATTTATATTTTGTAAAGTGAGACAAATGTCTGATTTGGTGGAGTCTATAGGCTATTTCTTCAGAACATTTCAGTTACAAAACAGAAAATTATATAGTATTTATTGATAATAATAAACAAATCTGCGTAAGATGTAGTAATATTTATCTAAATCTGTTTTATAGTTGATTATATCAGTAACATTTTCAGTGAAGGTTACACTTTCACTTTTACATTACTTTGACACAAGGGTAATAATTCAGAATTCACCCTAAAACCCTTACACTTAGAGAAACTCAGTAAGCAAGGCATTCTCAATGCTTCCTGACCAGGGTTTGAGTCTGCTGTGAAAGGTTATCATTAATTCTGTTATGATTATTTTGGATTGTAGTTGGAAAACTTGTAATTTTTACATCATTTAATTATTATATCTGATAATATTTACTGCTGGTGAATTCATAAAATACACTTCTCCCTATTCTCATTGCATTCATTTTAGGGATTTGTTCATTGCCAAACAATTTTAAACATGAATTTAAGAAACTGTATAGTGGTTTAGTAAATAAAAGGTGTAAGAATGAAATTCCACAAAAGGGATATTGGAAGAATATCTACATTTTATTTGATAGTTTTACCCCTTATTAAGGGTTGAGTAAAAAAAAACACCTTTCTGCTATATTTATCCCTACTTTCTTGGGATTTTAATACTCAACTCATTACCTTGCTATCAAGTAGAATAAAGAGACCTCATAGCCATGATGTTATTATGAGTAAATAACATTTTAAATGAAAATTAAATGTATCAATACAATTAATTTCCCATTTATGGACATAGAACATTACTGCATAGAAGCGTTTTATTTAGACATAGTAATAGGTTATTTGTGTTCTCATCATTCGCAGGTCACACCCCCCCCCCCCCCAAGCCCTTCTCTGAATCCACTTGTGTCATTGCACTACAGTAATTTTTTAATTTTTGTGTTTACCTGTCACTCCTAATTTTGAACAGAATTTAAAGGGTTTAGCACCAAGTTTGTAGGGGGGGGGGTCACATCCACCCGGTCTCATGGACACAAATTTATTTATGTGATTATTTTCTGGCATCCAGAAGGATTGCGATCTAAACCACCAAAAGTCTTAGGTTTAGGTATCTGTTTAATAGCATTATTTCTTTTATATATATATAAGGGAGGGTCGTAATCCATGTAACCCCCTCCAGACTCCACCTGTGGCTATAATTTTTTAAATATATTGCTTCAATAAAACCCGAAGCCTTTTGTTTTTAGGATAGGACAGGGGTTTTAGGGCGATAAATATCGCGATTATTACGCCCGCCTTTTGTTTTTATTTAACAAACCATCGATTTTTAAATATATAAAGGAGGGCTTTAACTTATTCGGCCCCGGGCTTCACGTGGTCTAAGAACAAACAAGTTTTTAAAAAAAATTTTACTGCTCAGGCCTTGACAAACATTATAGTCCGAGTTTAAAAATACTAACCGGACGCCGGTGTTATTTGTACTGAACTATTAAAAGATCAGCTGATAGAGTGAGGAAGTGGAATGAGAGTAGCTGTATCGCGCATGCGCCACTCCTCCCACCACCGCACCCGATGGATTTAGACTTGGCTTCATGTGGCTCTCGGGTTTCGCCAGGGCCGTTGGCAGGACCTCCCGTGTCGGCTGTGGTCCGCAAGGGCTTATACTAATTCTGACCAGGCATGCCATTCCAACCATCCCGGACATCATTTTTATATTATTCGGCAAACATTTTTCAAAATCTGCTTTTTTCAAAAACATTCGAAATCTGCTTGGAGACAAGATGTATCTCGATAAAATTCTCAGGAACTTGGAAAACCGATCAAGCAACTTAAAATAAAGTTCTCAGGTTTCTCAATATCAAAATTAACTTAGCGAACGGTCATAAAATGATCGGATATCTCATCCATTCAAACAGTGTAGCCTTCATAAAATTTACTTTTTGTCTATTTAATAGACAAAAAGTAAAACAGTCCCATTCCTTATTTATCGTTATTCATGAGTATGGGACTAGAACTTATGATTTTTTCTAGAATGTTTGGGGCGTTGGGAATCAATAATAATTCCTTTTTTCCCCTCCCGTGGAGCCTTCATTGCTTGGAGTAAAATGTTCTGTTTCTGTTAGATAGGTGTAATTTCTTCTGTAGCGCTTTTTGAGAGATTCGAGACATTGTTAGGAAATGTTCCAATGATATCCTAACTTTAATTTATAAATTCCTTAGTAACAATTCATTCCACGAAAGATGAATCAATCAACATTAATCACTAATAAAAAAATTGTCCTGCATCTTGTAGTGGTCACACCAAAAATAAAACCCAGGGGGCTATAATCTCATATCGGGGTGTAAACCCTTATTTTATTTGATTTCGCTGGTTGTTTGGAATATTAATCATAACTAGATCGATGGCTTAGAAAAAAAATCCAATGTTACGAATACATTAGTTGAGGGAGTCTCTGAACTTATGTGTCATACAAGCTAGTAAAAATTTGAACATCTTATTCCGAAGTGGTTAAACCACTAGGGATTAATATTTGATAATCTAACCTAAACTGAAAGTTTTGACGGCCATTGAATACAATTATTTTGATAATCTTGAAAGTCAAACCGTGAGTGAAGGCGTCTCTAGTTCGGATTATATTCGTGTTAAATCTGTAATTATCGCATTAAGCGGTTTCGAATTCAGCCCTCCTGCATAGGTCATGTTCTCCTGTTTGCTGCGCTAAGATAGCTCACCACCTATCATAAGTATTCCTCAGGCTTAATCAAAACGGTCCATAGAGTTCATATGTAAAGGTCAGACTATGACTAAATTCAAACCGAGAATAAGAAACAGCAATACAATTCTTATTCAAGAATGGCGATAGGAAGGATGCGAAAGTGAATGTCGAAATGATGATATGGGTAGAAGCAATACGCCATTTTTTTACGATCTCTCAATAAATCGATATCCGATCATGATACGCAGAAATTAATTCCGTTCACGATGGAGAGCCCTACCGCAGTGGAGGAGGATGTGCATGAGATCACATGACAATAGAACATAGAGGCAGTTATCTTTTATTTATTATTATCTGGCCTATTATTCGTAGCTACCCCAGCCCTCTTATTGGAGGGGTTGCCTTGCATTAACCCCATAGGGGTCTTTATTGTATCATTGTAAAAAGGCAACATGATCTAGGCTACTATCGAGTAGGAATCAGGGGCGTATTCATCAGGAAATTTTGGGGGGGGGGGGGGGTCATGACCCTCCTGTCAAATAATCACGTGGCTGACAGCACCATTTTTTAAGAGATTATTACGTTGTATTAGAAAGGACTGCGATTTAAACAACCTAAAGTGTTATGTTTATGGTAATTACCTTAATGTATAATATGTCTAAAGGTATGGTAACTACCTAATTGCTTTGTTCGCTTAAAAATTTAAAAAAATTGAAAAGCCAAAATATTTGGGGGGGGGGTCACAAGGGTCATGACCTCCCCCCCCCCCCCCCCCCCCCCCCCCCCCCGAATACGCCCTTGGTAGGAATCAGCTATATACAATATAAATCTACAATATACTAGCGTGTTATGCTTTAATAGTATAGTGCAAAAAATTACGGTTTCTAGATTTTCGAAAACCTAAGTTGGGTCTTCATCTTTCTAATGAAACTAAATCAATAAGCCAATTATAATTGTAAAACAATATTTTTTTTTTTTTTGTGTTTGTCAAAATGAACAAGTCAAACAAAAAAAATTGTGTAATAATAAAATACTCATATAATAATCTAGATCTAGAAAAATCGAATAACAATCCAATTAAGAACAGACACAATAGATTGTAAGTTTATTCGTAGGAATCCTTCAAAGCATTGGTCTCATGAAATGTCAGAATTTTTTACTTATACTCATAATGCCTAACATGTTAGATATAATAGCGGTAAAGCCCAAAGCGAATTTAAGTTACTTTTAAATTTTCAATCCTAGAAAAGGATAAATCTTTTAGGGATGACGCAGACTTACTATAAACAATCACAAAACATTATTAAAACTTACTAAAATGATTTTTTTTATTTATTTGCATTTATAGATATTTACAACTTTATTCAAATATAAAGTAAATATAAACGGAATCAGTAAAATTGAAATAAACAGACTAGTATCATCTTTTAAAACGCCTCTGTGGATTATCGGGAATGTAGGAAGAAGCGAAATGGGAAACAAGTAGGGAGTTTATTGTGAAAGAATTGTTATCAGCGTATCTGATCAAATTCGGTGATATATGGAACATGTTCCATGGATATTTGTGATATGATCCATGTTCTTTATGGATAATTGTATTGATGACAAAATAAGGAGAATTGACGAAGGAATTTTGTAGTCGGTAGAGCCCCAAAATTTATACCTTTCCTAATTGATTGGGAGTTTTGAGCGTTTGTCCAGTAATTTTGCTGAAGTAGACACCTGACATGAAAACGAAATAAGAAAGCCCAATTTTAATTACAACCATGCAGTAGTTAGCTTTGAAGAAAATATTATTTATTTCTGCCGATAGGGGTCCAAGGAAATCAATATATCTTCGTCATCATTTTTATTGATTTAACGTTTCAATAGTTTTTTCCGTAATTTTTGGAGAAAAATAATCATTTCTTTGTTTAACATGAAATATTTCAGGGTAGATTTTCATCTTTCATATATTTGCAAATAAAGAGCACTCCTTAAATGAAATAATAATATGCATTTATGCAAACATTTCATTAGTGTAAGACTTACTAAGATTTTAATTGAAATCAGAATGGAATTTTACATATTCCAAATAAAAATAATAATAAATCGATACGGCCGCATTGGATATGACTACCACACCTAAAACATATCTAAAA